>PVIW01006953.1:0-38166 GCA_004026585.1 Noctilio leporinus | reverse complement strand
ACGCTCGGAGCGCCGGCTTGTCTCCCTGAGCCGAGCAGGCCGCGGCTGCTGACGGTCGCGGGCAGCGTGGGGACGGCCAGCCGCCTTGTTATTGGAAACTGGTGTGTTTACCAGCGGCGCTAGGTGGGTAGCCGGCCGCTTGGCCGGCATCCAGGCACCTCTGCCTGGGGAGGCCGCCCTGGCCACCTGGAACTGCTTCCTCGCTCCGGGCCACCTCCCCTCCCTCTGCTGCAGCCCAGCGTCCTGGGCACCAGCGGCACCTGGGGAAGGAAGGCAGGACCTTTCTCCTTCACACCTGGGACTTGCAGAAGTCATCCTGCCCTGGAGAGCCAGGCTTCCGGGCTCAGGACAAGGCCACCCCCTTCTTCCGTGTTCTCAGGCCACATCCTTTGGGGTCCTCTTCATCACCTCCACCCCAGGCCCCCCACCCCTGCCCCCTCCACCTGCCACATTTGCCACCTGCTACCTGCTGTTGAGTGGCTCCTGAGAACCCCTCCACTGCCCTGGTTGCTAACCCCTTCTACACCTCCAGTTCAGCAGCCAGACTTGTTCCAAAATGCAAGTTATGGGCTGTCATTTCTCTGCTCCAAAGGGCTTCCCATAACTGGCAGCAGAAGTCCAAGTCTCCCATCCCCCCATGCTGACGGTCCCCAACCTCTTCTCTGCCTCCCATTTGGTCCAGCCCCTTGGCTTCCTTGCTGTCCCTCAACACTTGAAACTTACTCCCACCCCAGGGCCTTTGCACTGGCTGTTTCCTAGGCTGGAACATTGGTACCGCTGCCTCCTTCACTTCCCTCAAGTCTCTGCCCAGGTGTGACCTTTCCTGTCCTTGTCCCTGTCTAAATACCTCTTGTACCTCATACCACACTTCCTGTTTCTTCCATGCACTTTTGGCCACATGTATGTAGAGTCAAGTGTTTGTGTTGTTATCCATCTTCCACAAATACACATGAAAGCAAACTCCGGGAGGGTGGGATGGATTTATGTATGTGAACCCTGAGGCCTGTAACAGTGCTGTGAGTGAGTGAGACAGGACTGGGAGCAGAGAAGGAGCTGGGCTTTGGAGTCCAGGTTCAAGTGCTGCTTTGAAACTTCTGGTAGTGCAGCATGCCTGAGTTTCTCAGTCTGTCTGGGGCTCGTGCCTGGGCCGGACTTCTGATCCCTTTTCTCGGGGTAGTGACACAGAGGAAGTACACAGTGCTGGAGAGCGGATCCGTAAATGCTGCCTCTCCTCTCCCGTGTTGGGCATCCCCACCTCAGGGTCACCTGGATTCTCCATAAGGCAGCCCGGATGGAGGAGCTGAGGGAGAAAGAGGCCATGCATGGGGCTTCGGCGGGTAGCTCTGACCAGAGCTTCTCCAGCCCTGTGTTTTTGCCAAGTACAGTCTAGAGACGCAGACCGGGGGCCAGTCTGGTGGGCTCTTAGTGATTGTGGAAAGGGGTTTCTGGCTGGAAGTGAGTTGTCCTGGTCGCCATGGAGACAGCCTTTGAGCCAGTTTTCCCGGGGGGTGTTTCCAGTGGTCCCAAAACTAAAAAGATGCACAAGAATCACACCTAGGGATGAAATGGGGACTTCACCCCGTTGTCACATTTGGTTTCTGAGCACCTGCTCTTGGCTGGTGGTGATGGTGTTAGGGTTTTGAGGGGGGTACCCTCTCTCCTCCGGGACGTGAAATGCCCATCACAGAGAGAGGCGTGTGCCCCAGCCCCTGGAAGAGACCTAAGAAGGCAGGGACACGCACAAGGATGTTGACAGCAGCTATATTCACAGCAGTCAAAACTTGTAACCAAGGTGTCCCTCAGTAGATGGATAAAGAAACGGTGGTCTAGCCACAGAAAACCCCGAAAACAAATGAGCTATCAAGCCATGAAAAGACATGGAGGACATTTAAATGCATATGACTAAGGGAAAGAAGCCGGTTTGGAAAGGCCCAGTGCTATGTGATTCCACCTCAATGACATTCTGGAAGAGGCAAAACTATGGAGACAGTAAAAACATCGGTGGTTGCGGGGGTGCTGTGGGAAGACGGGATGAATAGGCAGAGCACAGAGCGTTGCTGGGACAGTAAAATGACTCTGATACTGCGCCGTGGATTCATGTCATTGCACAATGTCCAAGCCCACAGAATGCCCAACACCGAGAGTGACCAGTGTGAAGTATGGATTTGAGTGATCGGGATGACATACCAGTATTGTTCTCAGTTGTATCAAACGTTCCACCTGGTGCTGATGTTGCTGGTCGGGGAGGCTATGCTTGTGTGGGGACTGGGGTGATGTGGAGAATCTCTGTACCTTCCATGCAGTTTTGCTGTGAACTTAAAACTGTGTAAAAAATTGTCTATTAAAAGTATTTTTAAAAAGCAAGGCAAGGGTTGGGGAGCAAGCGTCCGCAGGGCCGGGAAGGCCTCTTGGGTAAAGACACATTTGAGCAGAACCTATGGGAAAAGAGGGTATGGGGAGAGGGCCGCATGGAGGAGGAGGATGGCGAAGAGCTGGTGCAAAGGCCCTTTGGGAAGTGGCCCAGGAGGTGTGGGGGCCAGGGGAGGGGGAGTAGGGGGAGGGCTGACCTGAGGGCGGGCGGTGGGAGGACTGCCGTCTAGGGATTTCACTCTGGCTGCAGTGGGGAGCCATTGGCATTGTGAGCTTGGCCGCAATTACATTCTCGAAGGCTCTCCCTGGCCACTGTGTTGAGAATAGGCAGGCACTATGGGACAAGGAGACCCATCTGGGTCAAAGCAAGGAGACCCGTTTGGGCCTTTGCTGTGGCCCAGGTGTGGCAGCCACCAAGGAGGCGAGAAGCGGCCAGCTTCTGGATTCCAGGGGTCACCCTGGTGGGCAGTGTAGGATGAGAGGAGACAATGTGGGACATCAGAGTCCTCAGGGGGTGAAGAGAGCTGAGCATCTGCTGTCCTCCCCAGTCTGACCCCCGAAGCCTGTAAAGACCCCCAGGATCCTTACAATGGGTTGGGAGTCATTACTGTTACCCACTCAACAAAGACCTAGCAAGACTGCACACTGCCCTAGGGCCATGCCATTCCTTCCATCCCTGGGAGGGATGCACCTTGCCATCCGGTCCTTGTCATTGGCCTGTGCTCTATGACATCTGCGTAGTAAGTGGATATGTCGTCTTACGGGGTCACCTTGCTCCTGTAGGTGGAGTACAGTGGCCGGGAGCACAGGCTGGGCGGCAGACCAAGCAGGTTAGAGCCCGGTTCCCGCAGGTACTAACCGAATGCCCTGGGTGTATCACAAGGCCCCTTCATGCCTCAGTCCCTCACGTACACAAGGACATGGTATCTCCCTCCCGGGGCCATCAGAGGACTCGATGAGAGATGGAGGCAGGGAGTGAGTGCGGGAGGTCATTCCTGAGTTTCCAAGGAGCCGGCTCCAGGCTGGACGTTGGCCAGGAGGAAGTCTCGGTCCCGCTCAGGCTGTGGTCAGGAGTCTGTGTCGGGAGAGCACCCAGGCTGATCTAATTTGAGGACCTCTGTGACAGTCCTCTCTGGCAGTGGTTGTGCAGAGGCCCTGAGGGGGACGAAGCCGGGCGGGTCTACCCCACACAGCTACAGGGGAAGCCCTGCTTGTCCGCGTGGGCATCTCTGTGCAGGGACTGGAACGGGATGACGCACCGCAGCCTCATGGAGAGGCTCCGTAGCTGTGTCACCTCTGACTCCCCGGGGTAACGTGGGTCAGCAGCGGGTGAGTCTGAGGCTGCACCAGGCACAGCGTGGGGACAGCAGCAGAGGAGGTTTGGAAACAGGACTCCCCAAGACGAAACGCAGAAATGTCTCAGGGTGGTACCTGACCATGGTCCCTGGGCTGGGAGGCTTGCTGGGTGTGTTCCCCCCAGGGGTAGACCAGCCCTCCCAGCGGATGAGAACTAGCGGTCTAGAAAATAATGGCTCCAGGGGAGAACAAAATAAAACAACAAAAAAATCAAAACAAAAAAAAGAACTTCTACCCTGGAGAATAATGGCTTCTTTGTAGCATGACTTCTGGAAGTCTAGTGAAAGTACGACTGCTCCCGGTGGGTTGGGACCCTGTCTGCCAAACCCAGCCCTCCACGGCACCCCCTAATGGTCCTCACTGGACCCCCCAGGGCCCCCCAGACCTCAGTTAGAAACCCTCTCCTACTGAGACATCCTCCCAAAGGCTGACCCGCCACGCATAGCCAGGGGTGCAGGCGGAGGGGGGTGCGCTAAGCCACGCGGAAGGATGGGAATGGAGAGGCCTCTTCGATTCTGAGGTTCTGCTCTAGTCAAGGCCCTGTCTAGAAGCAGAGGTGCCCTGGAGGGGTCTTCCAGGCATCTGTCATCCCTGTGACTCCAGGTTGGCGGCAGGAGCGGGTTGTCTCTTGTCAGCAAGGTTCACTCCTGGGGTTAATAATGGCAATAATAATAGCTGACATTTTTTATGTCCTTTCTCATCCTCCCAACCACCCTTCAAAGTGGGCGCTTTAATAACCTTCATTTATAGAGCGGCTAAGTAGGTTTTCCAAGTTCAAGTAACTCGTAAGTGGCAGGTCGGAGAACTGAACCTGGGCACTCTGGCTCCAGAGCCCGTGTGCTGAGCTCCTCCGCCCAAGGTCGGGTTCTCTTCATGGAAGTGGACCGGGACGGGAAAGGGGAGAAAACTCAAAATTCAGCCGACCCTGCACGGGCGCCTATGAAGAGCATGCGTGTTGTTGCTTGTTAGTTCTCATCTGGCCTCAAGGATAGACTTTTATAAACATCCGCCTGCTGGAGCTGCTGGGTGGACGGGAGCTGTGCACCCTCCAAATTGAGACCTTCGCACCCCTGCCCACCCTGCCATGGTTTGGGGTCTCCAGTGGGTATTTTCTTTTCTTTTGAGGAGCCAACTGTGCACTACTCTGGTCCATAACATGGGACCCAGGGGACGTGGGCTGGCCTGCCCGAGACCTGCCCAGGGACTTGGCTCTTTCCGGAGCTGCCAATTATAAACAGATGCTCCTCCTGGGACCACACAGCTCAGGTCGCTGGTGGGACTGTGCTCTGCCATTGAACTCCAGCAGAGGTCCAAATGAGGGTTAGGGTTGGCGGTAGGGAGCATGAATTCTGAGCCACGCTGCTGTACTAATTCTGAGCGGAAGGACCTGGCGCAAGTCCATGTTACCTGTCTGAGCCTCCTGCACAAAATGGAAAGCATAGCCATTCCCACATGGGCCCACGGCAAATGCTCAGTGGATGCTTGCCACGGGTGAGTGTGGTAGTGAGGATGGCAGGAGCACCCGAGAAGCTTAAGAACCGAAGGGGCTTTTAAGCAGGGTTCTGCAGGATGAATAGGAGTCCACAGGCATATGCGGTGTTAAAAACAGGGACTGACAGCTTGTGCTGAGCACTAGGGAGGGTCACAGGGAAGCCACAATGGGTGAGATTTAGTCCCTGCCTTGCAAAAGACAGGATTTAGACTCAAAATGGTGAGACAGCAGCATAGGCCAAGTGCGCTGTGTATGAGTGAGTGTGAGTTGGCAGCACACTCATTCGCTCACAATGGGGAGGGAGGTGCAAAGAGACAACGGATGGGAGTCCCGAAAAGGCACTGCCCAGGAGCAGGAGCAGCAGAAGTTGGACCTGCAGTGCTGAGTGACCTGCGTATAAAAGATCTCTTAGGGGACTGACCTACCAGGAAAGCTTAGCTCTGCCTTCCTGTCTTTAGATGGTAAATAACGGTACCTGTCCTTTAGAGACGTTACTCCTTTTACAGACAAGCATAAGGAAGCAAATGACAGCCCGCCATGATCCCAGCCCACGCCATGCCCTGCTCCTGTGCACCTGGTGACCTCTGTCCACCTGCTGACCTCTGTCCCCCTGCTGGGGTTTTAGAGTTGAGATGATCTGATATGGATAATGCTGCCCTCCCCCGCCCACACACACCCCTTGAACATTAGATCTCTGAGTATGTTTCCATGTCCTGACCACTCACCATTCTAATGGCTGCAGAGGAGGGCACACTGGGAGGCTGTGCTGTGGTTTTCTCAGCTGTCCCCCCTCCCCCCATGAGAGCATTTACTGAACGAACACTGAGTGGGTACCAGCTTCAGGGTGCTCACCCCTGCGAGTCTGTGGGAAGAGAGGAAACGGCTTCTCTCCTCCTGGCAGAGGGAATGGTGGTGGAAAGTCTCTGTTCAAATCCCCTCTCTGTCCCTTGGTTGCTATGTGACTTTAGACTAGTTGCTTAGCCTCTCTGAGCTGCAGTTTTCTTTATTATCCAAGGGTGTACTATAGCAACTCCGTAAAGTCCCCAATTTAAATGAAGTTCCCCATTTAGTCTTTGTCCCACTCATGGTCACTTGTGTTCCTTTGGGTCTTCCTCCACTGGAACATGGGCTCCTGGAGGTGGGGACCATGTCTGTCTTGTGGTGTTCTCTGTTGGCTCCCTGGCCCCCAGGCACAGCGCCCAGGCCACTGCGGGCCCTCTGGGCTATTGTGGTGAGCAGATGGGTGAGCTGTTGTGGATGGGGCATGGGACAAAACTTGAAGGGCTGGATGGAAAGGAACACTGTCATGGGGACACAGGGGCAGAATTCTTAACGCTCAGGATATCCCAGGGCGCCTCAGGGTTCAGAGGTGCTTCTGTGGATGGAAGACAAAGACCCTGGGTTTGAATCCTGCCTCCACCACCCACTCAGTGTGACTTGGGGCCTTTATATCCTATAAAAAGTGGACAATAACAGCCGTCAACTTGGGGGCTTGCGGGGGTTCCAGCTAGCGCTGCTACAGTGCTCTTCTTCGGGGGAAGGGAAGGAACCGTGCCTTTGCTAGGAGGCCCTCCCAGGCAGGGTGGCCATGGCCAGGGTGGGCCCAGCACCCCTGGGAGGCCATAGGTCGTTGTCCTCTTTCCTCCTCCTCACCAGGCTTGGGAGGACAGAAGCTAACCATTTGCCCCAGAGGGGAGGGGAGGCCAGGAGCTGCTGAGCTACCCTGAGCCCTTACTTTAGAAACCCAGCTTAAGAGTAAATCCCGGGCCACTGACCCTCCCCAGCTGCTCCCTGTCATGGGAATTAATTAAGAGGAGGCCGTACTGGGTTCCCAAGGCCCGTAAATCTGTCCCCTCCCCAGCCTGCCTACCCCGCACTCCCCTCAGGCCCCTCCTGGCCCTCACCTGCATTCTGGCTTTGGGTGAACCTCTTCTGCCAGCTGTTCAGGGGCCACCTGGTGGGCCTGCTGAGCCCTCCCAGCCAGGGCCTGGGTCCCTAGAGGGGCCTGGATGGCAGACTGGAGGAAGAAGAGAGGCCAGGAAAAGGCAGTGGCTGTGGCAGCCCCAACCATTCCCATTCCCTCCACTCAGCTCCCTCACCATCCACCTGCCCCGGACCAGCCCTGACCACGCTGTCTCCATGGAGGTGTATCTGGGCCCCAAGATGGGAACCTGCCCAGCCTGGCTTTCGGGGACTCTGAGCATCCACTGAGGGCCTGAGGACATGCACAGCAGTGCAAAAGGCTGCACGCTGATGCACAGACGTGGAGACGCGCACATACAGACACACGCACTGAAGGGGACACATGGACACATACGGAGATCCAGTCACACATGCAGACATACTTACATGCACACAAAGACACACAAAGAAAGAGACGCACATGCCCTGGCTGGTAGCACAGCGGGTAAGGTGCCGGCCTGCAAACCCAAAGGTCGCACGTTCGATTCCCCAGCCAGGGCACATAACCAGGTTGCAAACCAGGTCTTCATTCAGATCTGTGGCTGGAGGCAGGTGAAAGGCAACCATACATTGATGTCTCTCTCCCTCTCTGCCTCTCTCCCTTCCCCTCCTCCTAAAAATAATGAAATAAAATCTTTTAAAAAAAAGAAAGAAAGAGACACTAAAGAAACTAACACACTCACACATGCACAGACACACAGAGACACACAGCAAGGCCCCTCAGTTTTATCTGAGACTACAAACCCCTCCCCTGGTTTCCAGGGTCTCAGCCCCTGGCCTGGCTCCCCAACTCACAGCTAAGCCGCAGGGAGGTATTGAAGCTGAGGAAACCCTGGGTCCGGCTGTTGGTCTAAGCAGATGCTGTGTTGAGGGTTCTGAGACCCTGAATGACTCAGTCAAAGGAGATGGGTGGTCTCAGCCTTGGACAGGCCATTCAGCCCCCTCCCGCCCCGTCCTACCTGCGATCCTGAGCCTCCCTTCACCCACAAACAGCACAGGCCGTGCTGGGCAGGGGATAGGAAATGAACAAGCCAGACTCAAGGGCCTTGGGGCCCCCTAGCCCAGTGAGTTTGGGGTGAGGCATGGGGCTCTGAGCATACACAGAGCCCCCTAGCCACCCAGGCTGTCCTCCACAGAGCCTCCAAAGGAAATGCCGAATCTTGGGGTCCCGTCTGGGTGCATGCCCCACCCATGGAAGGCAAGGGGCACGGCCTTCACTTCGCCTCCCTTACGCCAGCCCCACGTCCATCTTCAGCTTGTCCTCCAGCCACGTGGACAAGGCTGGCCGCCCAGGTCCCCGACCGCCAGTTACCTGGGTGGGCCGCACCGGGGCTTCAGACCCCTGCCCTCCTTGCCATACCTGGGAACTTGGGTGTCTGGGAGAATTCCTCTGGCTCTGCAGCCTCTAGGCCTCCGGTGCCCCCATTGCTGGAACCCCACGCACATTTGTTTGTGCCGAGAAGAACCCAGCGTTCCCAGTGATGCAGGGCACCCATCTGGGCTGCCTCCCCAGACCCTCTGAGGAGGCCATTTGTGCTCCCAGGCATCTGGACCCGCGCATTTCCAACAAGCCCCATACTTTAAGCTACGCCTCTCTGCCAGCTTGTCCGGGAATTCTCAGAGTCCCCAGAGGCACCTCTCCCCGCCTCACCAGACCGGGAGGAACTGCGTAGCCCCAGGGTTCTGCTTCCCATGCGAGCTAGAGGTGGGATGGGGTTCAGCAGGCACAAGAGAAGGAAAAAGGGGGCCAAGGGTTACCTTCAGCTCACTCGGGTGGACGCAGATGGACGCATGGACGCATGGACGGGTAGTGGGATGGGGCGGGTGGAAGGAGGGAATAATGGATGGTGGACGGATGGATAGTTGGGTGTGAGAAAGATGGATGGACGGGCAGATGGGGTGGCAGGGAAGGATGGGAGGAAACCTGGGTGGAGTAGAGCATGCCTGCACACAACTGCCGTCCTAGAAAGTGCTCGTGTCTCATCTCCCCCATGAAGTGACCGCCCAGCCTCTCCTCCAGAACACGGTCGCAGATAAGAAAGGCTTGCTTGGTGCCGCCTAATTGCGGCTGGTTTGCCCTTGCTGGGCTCTGGGTCACGGAGAGCCCCGGACAGCACCCTCCCTGTGGGACAAGGCTGCGCTTACATCAGCCCCGTGGCTAGATGAGGTGGCTTTTCCAGCTGGGCTTTCCCAGCGCATTCTTAGCAATGGAGAGAACACTTTTATTTTCTTTTAAGAGTGGTTTCACACGGTTTTAAAACTCTCATAAAAAAAAAAAATCAGATTTATTGGAGACCAAGAGCACCTTGGTGTGTCCTACCAGCTTCACTTCCTGTGGGCCCTTTCTGAGGGAGAGCCCTGAGATTCCAAGGTAAGCCGCTGGTGAACCCTTACTACCAACAAGGCTTCTCAGTGTGACTTTGCTCTACCTGTGTCACGAGCAAATACAGAAATCAGCTGGCTTCTGGTGCAGTGTGATTGCTCCAGCTGTGACCACACGTGCGCGCACGCGCACACACACACACATACACACACTGAAAAATGTTTGCCCTCCCAACATGGCCTTTCTGCTCTCCTGCACTGCTTTGAAAGCAAGGAAATGTAGACTTGGACATGAAGTTTGTTTCTTGTCATGGTTTCACATGTCGGGGTTTCCACGTTGGGTTTTATTTATTTATTTATTTATTTAAAGGTTTTATTATTTTCAGAGAGAAATGAAGAGAGAGAGGCAGAGAGGGAGAAAGACATCAGTGTATGGTTGCCTTTCACCTGCCTCCAGCTACAGACCTGGCTGGAGACCTGGCTTGCAACCTGGTTATGTGCCCTGGCTGGGAATCGAACCAGCGACCTTTGGGTTTGAAGGCTGGCACTTTATCCACCGTGCCACCAGCCAGGGCGGGTTTTATTTTTAAAGGAGGCATTTCACGAATCACTTTAAAAAGCAGCAGGAGAAATCAAAATAGAAATCCATTCGACTAATCCCCAAGGCACCTGTGATCTCTTTCTTCTCTGATGGTCGGCAGCCCCTGCCTTCCCTCCCTCTGCACTGATGAAGCCGAGTCTTTTTTGGGGTTCTTAGTCTTTGGTCCCCCTGCCTTTAACCCTTTTACTGACAGGGGTCTCTCTGGACCCAAGGACAGGTCACAAGATGTGTCATTCTCCCTTAGGTCAAGGTCAGCCACTGGCCAGGCTTCTCTGCTCAGTCCTGATGGCCGGCCATTTCTACATTTGTCCAACCCTTCTAAGAATCCATTTCTCGGTCCTTCCTGGGTCACCTCCTGGTGTACCGAGTCCTGAGTTTATTAACTGGGGGGTGAGGAGTTTCATCCTCAGCGGGAGCCTGGCTGCCTCTCTTCCCGGCACCCCCTTCCGAGGGGGACCGAGTGGGACCGAGAGGGACCACAGCTAAGTGAAGGCTGCACTCAGCCCCGTGTGCCTCACGGCCGGAGTGTCCCAGCACGAGCTCTCACCACCGGTATTTGTAAAGCTGGCTCCTGGCCTAATTGGTGTTGAGGCTAGCTGGTTCCTGAGAACCTTCGGGAACATTCTACGGAAAGAACTCTGCTAATTGCTTCTAACGATGTAGGGTAACTGGAATTGGGCTGGGAGGAGGCATCCTGCTGGCAGGAATGGGTAAGACTAGCAAATAACACGCCAGGGGGTTGGTCGGAAATGGGCTCAGAAACGATTGGTTCGCTTCAGAGTCGGCTGTATCGTTTTTTAAACGTCATACTGCTCATTTGCTTTGCATACTCTATACTCTCTTTGATGGCGGCCAGCCCTGGGGCAGATGATGCCAACTCCTGAATTCCTGATGGCGGTCATTGAGTCACAACGCCTCCTCCGTCAGTGTGGTTACTCTGTCCTTCCAGATTGTTCTGTGGGGCCGGACTGAGAAATGCCTGAAGGAGACCACGGAGGAGATTCGGCAGATGGGCACAGAGTGCCATTACTTCATCTGTGACGTGGGCAACCGGGAGGAGGTGTACCAGACGGCCAAAGCGGTCCGGGAGAAGGTAAGTAGCCTGGGAGGGCCCATCCGCAGCTCAGAGTGCCAGCCCACGAGACCCTCCTCTGGTGGCCTGAGACACAGCATTGCTGAAGGCAGAATGGCAGTTTCCGGAGTATCTCAGGGGGCTCTCCCATGAAGCTGGCGCAAGCTGTGTACATGTATCCATGTGTGCATGTCCGTGTGTGTGCATGCGTATTGTTGCAGAGGTCAGGGATTAGGCGTGGGAGTTGGTTACATGACAGAAGTAACCATCTCTTGTTCCCTTTGGAATTTAGATCTTGTGAATGTCTCTCCTAGGCCCTGGGGGTTGGGGGAGCAGATGTCCCATTGCCCTCTGGGAAAATTCTTCCCCTGACCCCAGCCGTCTGTTTTGGGCTGAGTGCATCAGCGAGCTCCCAGGGAGCAACAATCACCTTGTTAAGTACCTGGCTCATGGTAAATGTCACAACTTTCATGTAACAATGACTTCCTTTATAATAAATGTGCCCTGTGCCAGGTATGCTACGTGCCATAAATGATTTCTCGCCCTCAGAACAACTCTGGTGTGGCCATGAGCCCCGCCTCACAAACCAATGTGGATGCTCAGAAGGTCGATGCGGCAGCCCCGGGTCACACAGTGGGGTCCCACCGCTCCAGGGGGCCGGCCGCTGGGGCTGCCCTGATGGAACCTGCAACCCCTGTGCCCTGCAGGTGGGGGACATCACCATCCTGGTGAACAACGCGGCCGTGGTGCACGGGAAGAGCCTGATGGACAGCGACGATGACGCCCTCCTCAAATCCCAGCACATCAACACACTGGGCCAGTTCTGGGTGAGTGCCGCTGGGGCCCGACCCAGCCCTGGGCGTGTCAACCACGGGTTCCTGCCCTCCAGGGGGCCTGGGGTCTGTAAGAGCCGGAGAGGCTCACCAGGGCTGGGGCTCAGTCCGGGAGGGATGTCCCCGGACCAGGATGCGGGACAAGAGGAACGATCAGGTGGACTTTCTGATGTGTCACCGGACTCAGCAGCCCCCCATGTCCCCGGAAGGCTCCATCACTGGGGTTGTGCGTGTGCGCTGGGCGGTCTGCTGTCCCTGAGAGAGAGTGGCTTTGAGTGGCACAGCTGCTCTGCACTGACCTCCCGCCCGCCCTCAGACCACCAAGGCCTTCCTGCCGCGCATGCTGGAGCTGCAGAACGGCCACATCGTGTGCCTCAACTCCGTGCTGGCGCTGTCGGCCATCCCCGGCGCCATCGACTACTGCACCTCCAAAGCCTCCGCCTTCGCCTTCATGGAGAGCCTGACCCTGGGGCTGCTGGACTGTCCCGGCGTCAGCGCCACCACTGTGCTGCCCTTCCACACCAGCACCGAGATGTTCCAGGGCATGAGGGTCAGGTGAGTGAGCCGGGGACCCCCTCTTCCCGAGCCAAACCCCACCAGCAGACTGGACAAGGACAGAGTTTAACGTGCCCGGGGAAGGCGCAAATACAGAACTGGCCCAGGGCCCTTTATCTGTGGCTTTGATTCTCCTCCTGCAAGTTGATGGGATGCCACAGAGGTTTGGGGTCCTACCTCTCAGGTCAGAGCCTCTACAGAGCACCCGTGGGTGCAGTGGAATCTTGCCCACTGTCAGAAGAGTGCAGAGTGCTGACCCATAGGCAGGAGCATTATGTTGGGCATAGGAAGCCAGAGGCGAAAGGGTTCATCCCATGTGATTCCACGAGTATGGAGTTCCAGAACAGGCAAAACGGGGCCGTGGTGATGGAAGTCGGAACCGGGCCGCCCCTGGAGAGGTGGGGCAGAGCCTGCAAGGGAGCACGGGGGGAACTTTCCAGTCTTTTAGAAACGTCCTCTCCTCTTGATCTGGGCAGCGGCGACATCGGTAATTAATTTAATTACACGTAAGGTTTATGTCTGCTGTTATTTGCAAGTTATAGGCCTTTGGGGTAGCCTGTGCTGTGTGGGAGTCACTTGGCGCAGCTTCAGGACGGTAACTGGGGGTGAGGTTTTGGTGATCAAGGTTCAGAACCCCTGGTGCTGGCCACGCCTCATCTGCTGTGCAGCTGGGAAGTCCTGGGACCCTTTGTTACCTCTCCAGGCTTTTCTTCGCTCACCTGCGGAACAGTGGAAATACGATTTTCTTCACGGGGTTATTGGGAGATTTAAAAACGACACGGGTCACGTATCTCGCGCAAAGCCGGGGAACACGTGATGCTCAGCCACAAACCACTGCTCTTTTGCTCTTATTATCTTTATTAACGACGAACATCTTCACACATGCACCTGTTATTCGTCCTCTTGGCAGACTGTGTCTTCAGTTTGTCACAGAAGGGTACATGTCCACCTGACTTGCAGACAAATTATCCTAGATGCTGAATTTAGGCCAGATTAGTGACTGTTTGTGTTCCATGTTGGCCCCGCCCCCTCCCCAGTTGGTCTTGGGTTGGTTTCTTTCAATCTGGGCATACAGCAAGTGCTCAATAAATGCACATTGGATGGACATGCGGCAGCAGTGGTCACGATTTTCACTGGGCGTCCCCGGTGCAGAAATGGGTGGGACAGTTGCAGACCCTGCACCTTCTACCACTTTAAGCAGGAAATGCAGGGTTTGCCTTAAGTCACTTTCCCACGGTGGCCGATGTGGGCTCAAATGGCCTGTGTCACCACCAGCAAGTCACTTTTCTGTGCCTCGGTTCCCTCATCAGTAAGAAGGGGCTGATAAGCGTGCCTCCTTCTTCACCGGTTCAGTGGGAATAGCCAACATGGCTCCGGGTGAAGGTTAGTTACCTGTTGAGCAGGTGAGCCCCCAGGGCTTGGCAGAAGACTAGTAAATGGGTGACTGGTGTTGACTAGTGCCTAACCAACTTCCAGTCGCCTAAAACAAAGAAAAAAAGGAGAAAAGCATTGGCTTCCTCCCCAACCAGGCCTAGCAGCGTTCCAGGGTGGGGGTGGGAGACAGGTGTCGGGACTCCCAGCAACAGCGTTCTTCCTTCACTGCTGTTGGCTTCCGCCACACCAGACGCTTTACCAGCGTGACCACCTTTGGCCCCCGGCACCCCCGAGCGAGGGTTCATGTCCCCTCTCGGAGATAGGGAACAGGGGCTCAGAGACGCCAAGCCACTGGCCCAAGGCCCCACAGCAGGAAATTGGCTGGGCATGCTTTCCCCCGAGGTGGTGGGGCCTCCGCGGGAGTGAATAGCCTGGTGGCTGCAGTGCCCCTCCACCCGCCGTGGAGACAGGAACCGCCGTGGAGACAGGAACCCGTTTCTGCAGCAGGTGGGAATGGGGGCCTCGCTCAGGTTCTCTGGCAGGAGTCTTGCCCCAGGAAGGGCTGCCCCGAGCCAGAGTCCTCCCTCCTCCTCCCCGGTAGCAGGACTGGCCCAGATCAGGACTGGAAAACCAGTCTGTCCGCCCAGCCTGTAAGGTGCCAGCGCCAGGGAGCTGCCTCAGCGTGTTCATCCCTGGGGGACCCTGGGGCTCGCCTTCCCTCCGGACTGCAGGCTGTGGGACCTCAGCAGCATGTTGGGACAGCAGCGGAAGCCCAGGGCGGGGGCTGGGACCTGCAGGCTCTCTGAGGCCACCGAGTAGGTGTGGGGGCCCAAGGGTTGCCCTTTGTGCCGAGTGACTTCAGACCCAGGTGACTCATCGCCCTTAATCCTGCTGGTGCCGGAGCAGCTCACAGGCCCTTTGTGGGATGGAGGTCAGCGCCAGCGGCCTCAGCGGAGCCTACAGGCCCCGGAGGGGTGGGCCGGGCAGCGGGCGAGGCGGGCCGTGCCTGGGGCTCTCTGCAGGCCTGGTTTGAATCCCACATCACCCGCCCACTCCCCAGAGCTTCTGTTTCCTTCCCTGCAAACTGGAGGGACTGATGCCCGGTGTCCCCTGAGCTCAGGCCTGGCCCCTGGGGAGCGGCATTCTATGGGCTTCAGGCGAGAGGCCTGGTAACAGGCATGAGAAGCCCCTGATGTGGGCTGGTCCGGTCATGTACTCATCCGTCACCCCCGGAAAGCACCCTGTAAACATTTCAACGACTCCGTGAGCGCGTGAACCAGCAGGCATTCTCCACCGAGCCTTGCCTCCAAATAGGATACGCAGGACACATTTGAGGAATAGCAAGTCATTCAGCAAGCATTTCTTTTTTTGAAACAGTATTTATTTACTTTTCGGGGGGAAGAGAGGGGAAAAGAAAGGGAGAGAAAAACATCAACCCCGTTGCCTCTTATACACACTCTGGGGACGGAGCCCAATACTCAGGCATGTGCCCTGACCAGGAATCGAACCAGTGACCTTTTGCGTTGTGGGACGATACCTAACCCACTGGGCCACACTGGCCAGGTCTTTTCTGAGCACCTGTTGTGGGCTGGACCCAGCCCGTGGGGCTACAACCGGATATAAGACCCACCCACCCGCTGCTCTTGTGGAGCTGAGTCTGATGGGGGGAAGTCCATTGACAAGAAACCAGCCAGCAGGCAGGGCCCTTGTCGACATAAACGTGGTGAAGCCAGAGACGAGGCCACTGTGAGGTGCACTGAGGCACCTGCCTGATCAGGGAGGAGCTGAGGGGAAGGACCCAGGCTGCTGGGACAGCTGGTGAAAGACCCTGAGACTGGAAAGAACTGAGGTGACAGCAACCAAAGGATTGACTGAGGCTGCTGCAGCAGAAGAGCAGAGCAGGGCCAGGTGATAGGCAGCACCCCGATACCCCCATAAGTCCAGGGAGCCCCTGGAGGGTTGGCGCCCTGGAGGCTGAGCCACAAAGGAGGACTCGGTGGGCAGTGAGAGTGAGGATGTCCTGACCCATCTGTGGGGCAAGCGGGGAGGGGGACAAAGATCCCAAACCGGCCTCGAGGCTCCCAGTCTCAGAGTTGGACACCAGAGGGTTGACCTGGGCCCGCCAGCCCCAGAGGGCTTCAGCTGAAGCCCCCACTGCTCCCGGAGAAACCCACGGAGTCTCTTCCTGCATCCAGGTTCCCCAACCTCTTCCCTCCGCTGAAGCCGGAGACGGTGGCCCGGAGGACGGTGGAGGCTGTGCAGCTGAACCAGGCCCTCCTCCTGCTCCCTTGGACCATGCACGCCCTCATCATCCTGAAGAGGTACAGGGCTGGGAGAGCGCACAGGGTGGGCTCCTGCCGACCGCCGCTCCGTCTTCCCGGGGACCCTGACAGGGAAGAGACCTCGCACACACGTGACCCACTAGTCATGTCTGCTGTGGGCATGAAGACAGGCGTCTTGCATGCCAAGGGTCTCCTCTCGTCCTTAATTTGGGGTGGTGGCTGTCACACTTGCTGATCTCGGGACCCCTTGACAATCTTCAAAATTACAGAGGCACCCAGAGAGCTTTCGTTTGTGTGAGTTGCAGCTACTGCTGTTGACTACGGGAGACGGGAAAACTGAGGGGAAAAATGTACAGGATTTATACGTGTGTTTATACCGACAACACTTATTTATAAATAACACTAAACAAAATCTATTCTGTGAACAGAAGTTATTTTTTAGGAAAAGTAGGCACATTTCATTTCCCAAAAAGAAAAACTGTAGTGAGAACGGCATCGTTTTACTTTTCTTTATGTATTTGCTTTTGCAAAGCGCTTTGTTGTCGGACATACTGGAAGACAACTGGAGTCTTCTATCTGCTTCTGATTTCATTTCAGTCTGTGGCGTTGCCCCATGGCCTGTGGAAAACTCAAGTGTACAAGAGAAGGCAAATGACATCTTAGTATTATTATACAAGCAATTTGACCTCGCAGACCCCTGAAGGGACCTGAGGGACCCCCAGGAGTCCCGGGGCCACACTTTGAGAACCACTGTTTGAGAGCCATAGTTGGCCCCAGGCTCCAGGGAGTGGCATTGACCGGGGAAGACAGAGCTTCCAATGCCAAGAGCTCGCAATTCAGAGACATGTCACAGTGCTAGTCACGTGGGATCCACCAGGTCAGACCACCCAGGGAGGCAGGCTTAGTAGAGGAGGTGGTCCTCCCCCGGAAGTCGCCCGGAATCACATGCTGTAGAACTTTCCCGACTGTGGGCAGCAGACCCTTTTCATCACAGTCCTGTGCTGAAGGAGCCACCGCATCTGACCCGAACACAGCTGGACCCCTGGCTCCTCTGAGTCTGCAGCCATCCCCCACCCCCACTCTCTAGCTGGCTGAGCCCCTCTGATCCAGGAAGCCTTTTTGGGAAGTGAAACACCCAAGTTCCTTTATTGGGTATCACCTCCCAGGGAACTACGTTTCCCGCTGGCTGTGTGTCACATGGGCTCCAACTGCAGACATGGAAACCTAACAGAGGGGACACATCAACCAGTCCTTTCCCCTTTAAACCCCAAGCCCTGCCAGAGACACAGAGCAGAGGACCAGGGTGGGGGGCATTTGGGCCATAATGCAGCCTCCTTAGTCCATGCTGACCTGAGATGGCCCTCAGCTCCCTCCCCTGCTACCTTCCCACAGGAAGCAGAGGCCACCCTCCTCTCCATTCCCTGCACAACACTTCCTCTTCACCTCCCCCTGCTCCAAAATCTTTACAGGCTCAATAGCATTATTGCCACCTCCAGGAAGCCTTCCAGATTGCTTTTGTTGGAAGGGGGACTTTCCTCATTTTGCGCCTAGAGTGGGCCTGGGCCCTTCAGTTTGATTCAACAAATGGACTGAGGCTTTCTCGTGCTGAGCCCTGTGCTAGGGACCAGAATTGGAAGTGAAATATCTGCCACAAGGTCCCGCATGGGTTTGACAAATAAACAGTGAGGACACCACCAGGGCTCTTTGGGGCAGCAGTGGACCCTGGGGAGCCCAAGGAGAAGCCCAGGCATAAGTGTGGGAATTTTCTTGGAGGAGGTGACACCCAGCACCTAAGTGCTAAGTCCCATATGGTAAATATTTGTTGAACAAGTGGCATTTGGAGTACACTGATCTCTGAGATACCTATGGGCCCTAAAATGCAAAGAATGTGGCTTTGAAAGTTGATTTCTGACACCCACCCTTTGCCTTGTGAACAGTCATTTATTCACTTACTTGAAAGCACTTCCTCCAAGGAGGGGTGTGGGGGTGGCTGGTGGGCATCACTTTACTACCCAATCTGGGCGGCCACCCCACTGACTGTTTTTTTCTTCCCTCTTCTCCCTCAGCATACTCCCACAGGCTGCACTTGAGGAGATCTACAAATTCTCAGGAACCTATACCTGCATGAACACTTTCAAAGGACGGACATAAAGGCAGGATGTAGACACGCTCGGAAGCCACGGAGCCAGCAGGGGGCTGTGGCACCTGGGCGCCCTTCTGCGGGATGGGCAGGACTGCTCCTCTCCAAGGGAAGAATCCGCCTGCCCCCAAGTCCAGCCCCAGGACCTTTGCACAGGACTGATGGGCGTAACTCTGACCGCCAATGGGGAGGCCCAAAACCAGCCAGCAGCCGCCTTGACACTTTTGTACATTTCTAATTCTGTAGAGTTTATTGTTAAATTGCTTCTCAAGCCTAATCAGCCTCAGCAGTGTTTGAAGTCTAGTTCTGCGAGGGTCTGTGTCCACATGTTCCTCCTTCCCCTCCCAGATCCACTCATCCTCAGCTTCTGCAAACTGGTTGAACGGCAGGAATGAAAAATAAAGCAAGATGGCTTTGGCGAATTCCTTTGTTGAAATCCCGGGCCCCTGGTTCTTGGTGGGCAGTGTGGAGAGGACCTATCCCAACCCCCAAGCCCCATCCTTTGAGGGAGAATTGGTCTGTTTGGGGCTCTCAGCTGCCAGGAGTGAAATGGGAGAGACGGAGACAGAGATCAGGAGACATCAGTGCCCGGCCCTTCCCAACAGGCATGGGTTAGGGGTCACTTGGCCTCCCCACTCACTTCCCTGAATAACCCTCATGAACGAGGCTGCAGAGAGCAGCCCTCCGCCCTGCCCGCCACAAAGCCACCAACTCAGGAGGGCAGAACCAGCATTTAGTGAGCTCCCACTGTCCACTTGGCATGTGTTGGATGCCGAGAGGAGAATGTTGCTGGGAATCCAAAACTCTGAGGACCACCAGCGTCACAAGGCCAATGCTAAGCGGGTGCTCTGGGCCCCTGTACCAGATGGAACTGCAAGGGATAGAAGTGAAATAACAAAGGAGAAGGGAGAGTCTTGGGGGTGCCCAGGAGACAGACATGGGCTCAGTCAATAGGCAAAATGATAGCAGAAGCAGAACCATGGGGAGAGGGGCCCCATGGTTCCTCTGGGCACATTCTCCCCTCCAGCAGCGTCATGAACCTGGCCTTGGGCACAGGACACAGGTGGACCATGGACTTTTATCTAAGTAGCCTCTGTTGACACAGCTCTTGCAGGGGGAAGGGGGATTCAGGGAGGGGAGCAGGCAGGGAGAAGGTCGCAAGTTCTGTAGGGGTTGCTTAAAGCCTGCAGGAGGGCACCACTCACTGCAGAGGAAGACAGCCTCCCGGTCCAGAGGGGGGTTGGTCTGGTCTGTGTGCAGAAGGGCCATGTTGGGTTTACGTCCACTGTCTACGGAGCCCCTGCTGAGGACCGCCCATGGCACCTCACTGATGGGTACCCGCTGTCCCCAGCACCTGCCGAGGATGAAAATCAGTTCTCACTCTGGAACCCCTTTAAGAACTTTCCAAAGCCACAAAGTTCTTGCAGCCAGGATAGGACCCTAGGTCTCATACCAGCTGCCCGTGGAGGGCGGCCGCAGCCCTGCTGTGTCTTCTTCTCTGGGACCCTGGCTGACAGAGGAGCCTCCGTGGGTGTGGACAATGTTCCCCGTGGCAGAGGTGCAGTCCCCTGGCCGCTCGCGCACCTGGATTCCACGCCTGTCTGCCCAGAAACGCAGGACACGTCCACTCGCATGTCATTGGCCAGCGCAGGTCAGGTGGCCAAGGCTGCCGGCTGCAGCCCCCACGGAGGACCGGTCAGTGTTTCTGAACTACAGTGGTCACACAGCAGAAGAAGATGTGCATAAGAACAGACGGAAAAACCGAAATGCAGGCAGAGGAGGGAGAAGGCAGACGGTGCTGTCCTGGGACCACACGGTGGCCTCTGGGTGGGTCACCCCAGCCAGGTGCTCCTGAGCAGAGGGCCAAGCAGGCACAGATTATTTGGGGAGGGTGGTGTTAGAAAGACCATCCTGCCGGTGAGAACACAAGCTCAGAGCAGGGGAGGTTCACGCCCCCACTGATGGCACTCACGCGAGATGGGTTGGGGACAGACACATCTCAGGGGCAGGGTGAGAAGAGGAGGAAGAAGTGGGGTTCCCTTCCCTGGCTGGTGGCACAGTGGATAAGGCGCCAGCCTGCGAACCCAAAGGTCGCAGGTTCGATTCCCCAGCCAGGGCACATAACCAGGTTGCAAACCAGGTCTCCAGTCAGGTCTGTAGCTGGAGGCAGGTGAAAAGCAACCATACATTAATGTCTCGCTCCCTCTCTGCCTCTCTCTCTTCCCCTCTTTCTGAAAATTAAATAAAATCTTTAAAAAAATAAAAAGAAGAAGTGGGGTTCCTGCCTGTGGAGCCCCGACTTTTCAGCGCGTTCTGGAACGGCAGGCGGATCTCTGTGCTCGCGGCCTGGCTTCAGGCCAGCCTTCTGGAGAGGTTTTGACTCCTGAGGTTTCCATGAAGTTGCATTTGGCCTGCAGGCCAGGAACGAAGGCGGCGAGGATCCCAGGGGCCCGAGAGGACGCTGGCCCGCCAGCCCTCCATGGGGCCCACCAAGAATGGAATCATGGTCTTGACTGCGGTGGGACCTTGAGGCTGCCCGGAGCCCGGGGGCTTCTCCTGACCGCCGGGCGGGGCCTGCTCCCACCCACTTGGACACTTCTCGTCTTTTTCTGGACCTTTTCCCGGAGGAGCCAGGGAAAAAGCCTTGGGCAGGTTCCCAGGAGGCCCATCCTGGTCCCTCCCCGAGATGGTCTGGCTGCTTGGAGAGCTAATTCTGTCCCTCAGCGAAGCCAAGCCAAGTGACGGAAAGTGACAAGCCCTCTGGCTCCCTGAACCCCTAAGGGGCCGGACAGGGTGTGCCAGCCCTGGGAAGAAGACAGGAGCCCTGGGAAATGACCAAGTTGCCATGCCCAGGGCCCTCCCCGTCTCCTAAGAGAACCAGATTGGAGGCGGGCGCCCAGCTAGGGAGGTGCCACACCCAAGCTCCATTCTGACCTGGTGCCGGGGTCAGGGAGGGAGTCTTGTGGCCCCTGGCCCGCTCCCAGGGCCAGGACGTTATGAGAGGTGGACTGTCTTCTTCTCAGACCAAGACGATGGCCAGATGGGACTAGAGTGACAGAAAATGTCTGGACTGACCGCAGCATTCCTACCACCTTCTCTTTGGATGGGCACACAGCCCATGCCCCTGGGCATGTCCCCGGTCTGACCGGGGACCTGAAAAAGAAGCCAGGCTACAAAGGAGCAAACCCTGCTGCCCACGTACGGAGCAGCATGGAGGGAAGGAAGCAATGGTAGGTGGGTGGACGGGGCGGGGTCATTTCAGGGCCTTCTGTGGGGTGTGCCTGCCCACCACTGCATCTCTGGGTTCTCCCCCGAGGGGTCTGCTCCCAAGGTGGGGCACGGCAGTGATCATGAATAAGAGCTCAGAGGTCTGTTTGTGGAGTCCGTCTATACGCAGTTTCCGCCAGCTTCAGGAAGGGCCAGCCCTTTGTGCCAAGTCCCCCGATACAGAAGAATGGCCAGAAAGAGCCTATGGGCTCCCCACCACGCTGCCCGCCCTCTGAGTAGGGCTGTTAGACTGGGATTTGATTTATTAACATTTGCTAACACACTTCTGTTCATAAGCCGAGGGCTGCCTGCTGTGGACCAGGGCCTGGGCCTGGAGGCCGCTGCCTCTCCAACCATGGGTCCAACTGTCTCTCCCTCACCTCTCACGGTTCCCCTGAGGCCTCCAGCACCCAGCAACCTAACGGACACTGAGTGCCCAGCTTCGCCCTGCCCACCAGGGAGCTGGGAAGCTCCCCAAGATGGAGGCCCGGTACTGGGGGGCAGGGACCCAGACTCCGGAGTTCCACTGGCTCTGCAACCCCCTCCAGGGCGTGACCTCACCTTTCCTCTCCGGCAGAGTGGACAGCATGCTCCTGCCCTCCTATATCTAGTGTGAAGGCTCTAGAAGCTCAAGGTGATGATGTGATATCTACAGCTCCCACTGCTCCCCTCCCTGGCCCCACTGCCCCGTGGGACACTTAGGGTCCTGCCCACATACGGACATCTCCCACTCCAGGAAAGCCAGAAGGTGACCCCCCACACCGCCCATCCACCTACCATGGCTTTCACCTCTCTGTACTGCTCCGCACTTGGGCAGCAGGGTATGTTCCTTTGCGACCTGGCTTCTTTCTCTGGTCCCCTGTCAGACTGGGACAGCCCACCAAGGCTGGCCTGTGATAGCAATGTCCTTCAAGGCCTGGCTGGCTCCCTGGTGACTGGAGTGGGAGGCAGCTGGGGCTGGGGGAGACCCCTGAGGAGGGCGAGGAAAAGGGGCCCGATGGGGGCGGGGTAGATAGATACTCCATTGGGAATGGGGACACTGTCCACTGGCGCCCACGGGCAGGGTAGGACACTTCTCCTGGCACCTCCGCTAGGGCTGGCTCTGGGCAGGCCCTTTGCACCCAAGTCTCTCGGTGGCTCGGGGTGAAAATAAACAGAGATCCCTTGAGGAGTCACTGCGGGGCGGGGCAGGGTGGCCACCGCCCTGCTGGGAAGCTGCTCTGGCTCCTCGATCCCTCAGGTGCATGGCGGGCTCAGAGGCGGGGCCCTCAGAGAGCCACCCACGTGAGCTGTTAGGAAAAGCCCCTCCCCTCCCGCCGGGTGCTGGCCAAGTGCACAGCTGTGTGACCCCGGGTCATGACTTCTCTGGACCGAAGCAGCTGGGAGGGAATAGTTCTTTCTTTAAAAAAAAAAAAAAAAGAAGTATTTATTTATTTATTTTCAGAGAGAGGGAAAAGATGGGAGAGGAACATCAACATGCCAGAGATACATTGGTAGGTTGCCTCTTGCACACCCCAAAATGGGGGCCTGGCCTGCAGCCCCGGGCATGTGCCCTGACGGGGAATCGATCTGGCGACCTTTCAGGGCACCGGCCGGCGCTCGATCCCCTGCGCCCAGCCAGCCAGGGCAAGGGAGGGAGCCCTGCGGGGCCCTGAAGCCGAGATGGCCATGCCCCCTGCGCCCGCAGGAGCTGGCCACCCAGAGCTGGGACTTCCCAGCTCACACCGCCCCTGTCCGCCTGCAAGCTCCCGACGCAGATGTCCCCTCGGTCACCCCAATCACCCCCTTCACCTCCCATTCGCCACGAGGGTCGCTTGGCACAGAGCAGCTGCGTGTTTCCGTGGGCGCCAGATTCGCAGGCTGCGCGCGGGTCGCCACAGCGCTGTCAGGCACAGACACGTGGGAGGTGCTCTTCTGCGTCTGCTCTATCCACTAAGCATGTTTTCAGGGTTCATCCTGCAAGCGGTAGCGCGTACCAGAGCTTCGCTCCTTCCTCCTCGTAGCGGAAGGGCCACCAGCGCAGGCTGCCCAGTCGGGCCCCCGGGGACAGTCAGAGCTGTTCTGACTTACTGGGCTCTTGTTCCACTGGACTCTCTCCTCCCCTCTAGACCGCGCACCCCATGGGCACAGGGCACAGGAGACCCTGGGCAAAGACCCGCTTGTGTGATGGAGGAGGGCCAGAGCCTTCGTCACAGACATCGGCGTGTGGCTGGCCTCCGTCCCAACACACCCAGAATAGGGAACCGGCCTTCGGTATTAAATGTGGGAGCCCCCGGCACGCTCCCCACGGCGCACGGTAGACACGTCTGTTGGGGAGGGTTCCTGTCGGGGGCCATCCTGGGCACCGTGGGATGTTTGGTGGCAACTCCCGGACTCTGCTCATGAGATGTCTTCCCCTCCGAGGTGTGACAACCGAAAACGATTCCAAAAATATCCCCCTAGGAGCTAATTCACCCCCGGCTCCAGGACCCCAGGTCTACACGCATTTTCACGTTTCTTCCACGTCACAGCCAAGAGCAGGAGGACTTGGCCTCGATCAACACAGGCGTCTGAGGCCGAGATTAGGGGCCTGACCACGGAGAGGGGGTGTGAAGCTTCTGCCCCCAGGGGATGGCCTTTCGCCCCCAGTGGGAAGCAGATGGCCTGCAACCTCCCGGGGCCTACCAGGTCGCCCCCCGAGTCGCCTCCGTTTAAAACGCCCTCACGCCGCCCTCTCTGGTGCGTTAAGCCAACACTGCAGAATTCTCCAGCCTGCCTTCTGGCCTCCCCCCGCCCCAAATCCTTATCATTCCTTTCATTTTTCAATGTTCACGAGACAAAGGAAATAAGCACTTGGAGGAAGACACAAGCTGTGTTTGTTCCTTGGCTGCTGCTGAGATGTAACTGGATCCTGCTTGGGGAGGTCGCTCTGAGACCACGAGTGAGCCCGGCTGTGGGCACCACGCGTTCAGAGCCCGGACGTGCTGAGAGGCCGAAGAGGCAGAAGGTCCCCCAAAGGCCAGGGTGGGGAGCCGGGCGCAGGGCCTCGTGCTCAGCCACGCTGGGTCCCGGGCGGTCGAGGGCCTGCGGGTGACAGGGGGCAGCTCACTCTGCCAGTCCAGCCGGGCACCCTGGGACACGCAGAAGGGAAGAGGCGGAACTTCGGGCCCAGCGCTACCTGCTGACATTCCAAACCCTGGCTCTGTGGGACCTCGAGCAGGTCCCTTAACACCCCGAGCCTCAGTTTCCTCGTTTGCAAGATGACACCAGTAGCCCTGCCTTCCGTGGAGATTTTTGTAAAAGTTGAGTTAACGCACATGAATGGGTGCATATGTACTTGGTAGTAATAACTAGCAAAACATCAAGGAATAGGTTTATGTTGTGGTATTTATTTTATAACCGAAGTCGTACATGAATTGTGGTGTACTTGGTATACCTGACAGACTCTCAGAGCTTCGTATGTATTTAATAATTAACCACCCCCGCCCCGCACACATTGTTGGAAACCGAGCAAGAGATACAGTCACCTGCTGGTCCTCAGGGATGCAGGTTTGCATCCCTCTCCCTCTGGCTGGAGTGGAGCCCATGCCCTGCCAGGCTGTGCCCTCCAGCCAAATTTCAAGCCCTGAGGATGCTTCCAGCCCTCTGCCCCGTGCTTTGGAAGCACCTTATTCCCAGGGTGCCCCCAGGGGGTGTGCACAGTGGGGAACAAGGCGGGAGGGAGCCTGCCAGACCCGGGCAGGAGTTGCAGCTCCCTTCCCGAGTTTTTCCCAGCTCCCCCACGGCGGCCCCTGCCTGGGCCCCAGCAACGGGCATGGCCTCTACCTGCCCAGCTTCTGGCATGGACTCTGGGAACTCAGCAGCCAGGCTTCAAAACTGGGGACAGGCTGGACAGAACCCCCAGTCCTGTCACAGGACGGTACGGACCCTGGGTGACCCTGTGGCCCTGGACACTTCCTGCTGCTACCACCACTGAAGAGGAACCCTGCCCCACAGCCCCCCCCCCCCCCCCACTTCTCAGCCTCCCTTGTTTGGGTCCAGGGCTGGGGGGACCTGATGGGGGAGCCCAGGCCTCAGCAGCCGGGAGCAGGGAAATGAATATGGAGCCCGTTCGTCAACGGCTTTCAGTCAGGGGAGGAGGGGCCCTGGGACCACCCTGAGCCCTAGGCAAGGGCTGGTGCCCCCACCAGCAGACAGCTCCCCGAGGGGCATGGCAGACTCCCTGGGTGACAATGGTCTCAACCACCACAATTCTTGCTTGAGCAAAAGGCTCACATAACTAGAAAGTTCAGTGACAATCGGTTTCAGGTAAGGCCGGATCCAGGTGTTCGAGCCGCATTTGCAGGACCCGATTCAGGATCCAGTTTCTCTTTCTTGTCCTTCGGTTCCACGTCCTCTGGGCTGCCGACTCCACCCTCAGACATCCTGTTCTCAGCGATGGCAAACTGACTGCCCTCATCCAGCCCCACCCGCACCCCAGGTTCAAGAATAGCAGGGGGGAAAAAGACTTTCTGGTTATCCAGAGTTAGTGCTGATTGGCCTGATTCAAGTCCTATTGCCCACATGGGAACCCATCACAGAGATCAAAGAAATGCAATGACCTGATTGGCTGGTCCTGAGTCAAGTGGTCTGTGTTTACAGCCTGGATGGGAATCACCCCACTGAAGCACGGGGACTGAGAGCTGACGGGGTGATTCCCCGAGCCCAGGGGCTGCCCTGGCCAGGAGACCGCTGAGAGGAATCTGGGTGGCAGCATCAGCTGTCACTGGAATGGCCGTTGGTGGACATCCTGACTGGCCCTTGGGCCTTTCAGAGTGACAGCTGGCCGTGCCTTGAGGAGCAGTCCTGAGCTCCCAGAGGGGGACTGTGGCCTCTCCTGACGGACAGTTGGCCGGTGTGGTGACAGGCACTTGGCGGCCTGCTCCTGACTCCTGGCCCCTGTGACTGGCAGTCTGTGGGTGCCCTGGGGGGCGGCTGGCTGGTGTGGTGCACTGCTTGGCAGTTGACCAGTCCTGTCTGGCAGTCCCTTGTGGGGCTGCCCTGAAGGAGGGACAAAAGGAGGGAGAGAGGTCTGCAGGGGTCCCCTCCATCCCCCTCCGCCTCTGCCCCTCCTGGCTACACCGCTTATAAAAGCCTTTTGTCCCTGAGTGGGTAGCAGGGGCTCCCATCCCGGGGAGCAGGAGGCCTTTTGGGGCCAGTGGTGCCCTCTGGGAGCCAGGGACGGTGAGTCTGGAATGCAGGGGTTCGTGGCATATCAGAAAGGGTTGCCCTTGCTTCCTCCATGCCCCTCGACTTCCAACAAACAGCCCTGAAAGGCCCACTGGGGTCAGGCACCGGAGGGGTGGCAGTGAACTCGGGAGGCAGCACCTACGCTCCCAAAACTTTCAGCCCATCAGGGGAGAGGAGCCCGGCCCCTGCGATGATGGGTCAGGTGTTGATGCGTGTCGGGTGCGGGGGACGGCCCTGCAGAGAGTGGTGGGTGAACTGAGGTCGGGTCGGCCTCCCAGGGAGGATCCGAGGAAGGCCCCGCCCAGGGGCGTCTCCGGCAGTGGGGAGGGTGGGAGCGGGGCAGGCTGGCCCGTGCAGGTAAGGGGCTGCCTTGCCCCTGGTAGCCAGTGAGGCCTGATCTCGCAGAGGACGTGATGGGCCCTGCTGAGGACCTGGGACCTTCTGCCACCGGCAGGGAGACATGATCAGAATTGCACCGTAGAAAGGCTATTCCAGACAGAACTGATGGCGGGGGACGCGGGCAGAAGCGGGGAGCCACTCAATCATCCAGACATGGAGGGAGGAGGCCTGAGCAGGCGGGTGGGTGTGAGCAGGTGGGCGATTTGAGGGGCAGCACAGGCAGGTGCAGCTGCTGAGGAATTTCCCGGCGGGACCGGGCGGGTGTACCAGTGCGGGGTTCCCGGTCCGCACGCAGCCCGCGTGCACACCGAGGCTGCGAGCATCCGTGCTGCCTGACAAAGCCGAGGACGGTCACCTGAGATGCGGGCGGGGTAGCAGGGACAGCTCATTCTTTAGGCACCTTTGTGTCTTCACTGGCCACGTGAACCTGTGTTACTCTTACCATTGAACAGGGGTTTTCATGAAAGCGTGAGAGGTGAAAGCAGGGCTGAGAGCTGGCTGTGGGGTCAGCGCGACCTGAGCTGGATTCCTCGTTCAGCCCGCGACCCCTCCGAGAGCTAAGGGGGTGACCCGGCCCGTCCCGGCCCCATTTCGTGGATTAGGGGAGATGGCGCCTGCCTGGTGCTTGACGCAGTGCCAGGGTGGCTGTCCCTGTGGTCTGGGCTGTCCTCCGCTCTCCACCCCACCCACCTCCTGCTACTCCCTCCTCCACATCCCCCATTGCAACCTCAGGAAAAAGATGAGGAGGGGTCTATCTGACCAGCCCTTGAGAGGCCAGGACGGGCAGAAGGCCACCTCAGGGCCAGGGAAGGAGGCCGGCCTCCCCTCCCAGACCGGCTGGTCCGCGCGTCCGGCTCCTGCCCCGGGGCCAGGATGACCGATGGCCCCTGAAGGGAAGGTCACAGTCTAGGGAGCCGTTGCGTGTTTGGCGGAGGCGGGTGGGTGGGGAGCCTTTGGCGCACTGGCTCGGCCCACGTCGGTCGTGGGGGGGCCTGGACCTCGCCAGCAAGGGGACTTTATTTTGGTTACTAAAGATGGGAAGGTTCAGGTCATAAATTACTGCCTGGCGGGACCGCCAGCCTCCCCCAGGGCGGCCCGCAGGCCTGAGGCCTCTTCAAGGCCAGCGTGTCCCCGCCTCTCCGCGCGGGCGGGCGGTCTGGTGGCGGCTTGGGAGCCCGGTGGGGAGGCGGGGGAGAGGGGAGAGGGTCTGGGGGTCTGGGTTCAGAGCAAGGTTAGCCAAATAGTGGATAAATTAGGCGAGGGAAACAGACAGCATCCCTCGCGGTGAACTTTTCACCCAGCGAACCTGCTACTCGCCCACTCTCAGGTGGTGGCTGCTCCCGCCCATGGCTGTCACCTCTTGGGGGGGTGGGGGTGGCTGTCACCTGGCTCTTCCCCCCAAGCCTGACACTGCCACCCCAGGTGAGGGGCTCAGGCCAGGCTCCCGGGTCACAGGGTCTCGTTGAGAAACGGGGATTTCACCTAGCCTGAAGTCCAATGGGTGGGATGGCCGAATCCCGCTTCTTTCCCTCCCCTCGCTCTGGGCCCTCAGCCCGGTGGGCACGTGATCCTAGCAGACCCAGCACCTGCCTTTGACGGAGCCACTGGGGGTGGGTATGATGGTCTCACCTGAGGTTGGCCCTGGGGGTTCAGGCGAGTTCTCCAGCAGGACCCTCTCCCCACCCCTTCTTTTCTAGGCTTGTCTGTGGCCTGAGCAAGCCCTTGGGCAACCAGCTCTGTCTCCAGGGAGCCAAGGAAGAGGCCCTCCCAGTGGCCAAGTGGGTTGAAGTGGCCCCCCACCCCCGCCCCAGCAACGGCCACTGCCCTGGGCTCCCCGCTGTAATCAGGCTGGGCCCTCGGTCACTGGAGCCCTCTCTGAGCCAGCCCCGTGCACAGGAACGACCCACAAGGTGGGTTCCGTTGGAGGGCATGAGGGCCAGGCCGACCCCAGGCAGGGTCCCCAGGATGGGGGTGTCTGCAGAAGAGCAGGAGGAAGTCCTAAGACCCCATCACCCATTCTGGGGTGCCCAGCCTGGATACACAGCCGGTACTCAGAGAAAATGCGTGACCAGGAGCACAGGTGAGCCGGGCCAGGAGGGGAAGGGCGGGTGATCCAGTGGGGACACGCAGGACACCCCAGGCCAGTGCAGGGAGTCCCCTGTGCTCCCCCCCCCCCACCATGGGCACGTTGGGACGGGCACCTGTGGCAGCCAAGCACCGGGCCTGGTGCCGGGAACCCAAGAGTGAGTGGGCCAGGCGCCCATGGGCACTCACAGCAGAGAACCTCGTGCAGGAGGCGCCCAGACAGACCAGACAGATGGACAGACAGGTACGCAGACCCACCCCAAGGGCAAACATGAGACTGGGGTGAAGGCCTGAGGCGCGTGTGTTATCTGAGCTGAGGGCAGAGTCTTGAGGGGACACCCTTGCAAGGGGAGCTACGGGGAGGGAGGTGAGAGTGGGGTGGGCCTGAAGCACAGGGCTGCTGGGCAGTGTCAGAGGCCAGGCCAAGGTCACAGCCTCAGATCTGACCTTGACCTTCCCGGTGGATGGTCCTTCTGTGGGCTCGAGGCACCTCCAGCTCTCCGGCAGGGCCCCTGGCTGGTCCTGCTCCCCACAGGGGGCCAGGAATTGATGAGCCCTGTGGAGGTGGGTGGTCTGGATGGAGACCTGGCTCCGTCACTTGTCTTCTGCATGACTTGGGTGCCCGACTTCAGCCTTGGAGCCTCGGTTCACCTGAGTTTGCAGCCCGGCAGCAAACCCTGAGCAGGAAGCGCCCCCCTTCTTGAGTGCGGCCCACTCACCACGGAAATGAAAACCTGACCGCTTTGGTCCCTGCCATCTGTCCCTGTCCCCCCGCCCTGCGCCTGCGATGGCTGCAGGCAGGTCTCGCTGACACGTCTCTCCTGCCCTCTCGCTTCTGAAGGCCCCGTCTCCATGGAGAAGCTGCCGGGGCCTCCGCTGCCCCAGAGCTGTCTTTCCCATTAAGCAAACATTTCTCATTTCAGGCCAAAGAATGTCGAGAACCTGGTCCTCTTGAGCTGTGTGCCTAAGAAAGGTGTTGGCCACACACATCAACATAGGCAGGAACTAGGGGGCACAGGCCCTGTCATCCAGACTGGGGCCACGGAGACAGAGAACTTGGGCCCAGGCTGGCAGGGAGGGGAATGTGGCTGTCCCACACGGAGACCCCTGATCTCACAACCTTCATGGGACTCCATAAACCATCGCCTCTCTTCTGCCTCCTACCATGAAATTAGCTCTGTGTTTCCCAGCTAGAAAAAGTGTATACGCTCGTGAGTTCTAGACGTTAAAATTTGGGTCTCAGGAGTTACCTTGCTGTATCCAGGTGGCCTTCCCTGACCGCCCCGGACCGCAGTGTGGAATGAGGGAATGAAGGCGAGAATGAATGGATGAGCGGGTCAGCATATGTGATCCTTCAAAGACAGCTGACTGCTGTCAAGAGAGGTCATCAGCATCCTGCTCCCCAAAGACATGGGTCCTTCTTAATGCCCAGCCTTCAAACAGCGGGATTCCCCAGAGGTACGGTGGCCTTTCTGCTGCCTGGATTTCCCACAGGTCCCAGGCCAGGGGCTTCCCAGAGCAGATGGTGTGTCCATGGGCTCATTGTTTTAAAACATTTATTTAATATTATTAAAAAGATGGTGTTGTGACAAGAAAGGAAGAAAAAAAATACTGGGCGTTCACCTACGGCCCAAGCCGGGACAAGCCTCCTGCCCACAGATGGTCCGGAGACCCAGCTCAGCACAAATTTGTACAAAGCGGCAGTTTTTCTTAGAACTTATGTTTATAATTGTACAGTTTTCACTTAACACTTTAACAGATGTTCTCCGCACGTCCACGTGATCTTTCAAATTCTCGTTTGAAAGGTCATTTCGATGGTTTTTTTCTACGATTCCTTCATGGAGGTAGAGGGTGTGTCCCATTTTTTTTGTTTTCGGGGTGTTTTGTCTTTGTGTTTTTTTGCCACCAAAAAAAAAAAAAAAAAAAAAAAAAAGCCACAGGATATATTTGAGCAGCTGAAGATTTTTCGCATCTTGTAAACCTTTGTTCCTGGGGATGAATTCTAATAGAGGGCCACGGGGACCAAAAACATAAACAGTGTTATGGCTTCTTTACTGGGTGTCACCCCGTTCCTTTTCAAAAGGCAACACCAACGTACAGGGCCGTCAGCAGCCAAATCAGAATCAGAACTCTTCTGCACACTTGCCAAGGCTGGGCGTGGCCTTAACCACACCCTTTTGCTAACGTAGTAAATATAAAAGTCTCTTGGTGCTGCCTTAACCCGTTCCTCTTGATTAGTAGCAAGGAGAACCCTTTCCCCCTCAGGGTGGTTCTGAGCACCTGAGTGTGACCAGTTCGTTAGCCCTGCACCTCCAGGCATAAGTGGGGTCACACCACCTCCTCCTGGCATTGCTGTGATCACTTTTCCCAACTCAGCGAATCATTGGCTTTTAAAAAATTTCTTTTTGAAAAAGATTTTATTGATTGATTTTTAGAGAGAGAGGAAAGAAGGGAGAAAGAGGGAGAGAAGTGTCAATGTGTGGCTGCCTCTTGCACGCCCCAACTGGGGTCCTGGCCTGCAGTCCAGGTCCTGGCCTGCCCTGACTGGGATTCGAACCAGCATCCCTTTGGTCCACAGGCTGGCACTCACTCCACTGAGCCACACCGGCCAGGGCTAATCATTGTCTTCTTATTTGCATTTTAATAGGAGCTTACACATGGGCAGAACTTTCAGAATGTCAAAAAAACCCTTTTGTGTGTGTGTTTCCAAACAGCCTTTTCCCCAAGAGCTTACAACTATTTTCACCGTTCTAGGACTCTCAGAACTGCCCTAAATGAGTCTTTTAAGAGTAGCTTGACTATACAGTAGTAATTCCATGATCTAAAGAACCAGGAATAAGTTAATTTTATCCCAGACACAGTTGTCAGGGTTGCGAACATGAAATATTTTCCGGCCTTTGACCCCTGAGGGCATGGCTTGCATGCTGCAGGAACCTCCTTGGTCAGAGAGGTGTCTTGGGACAAGCAGAAAGAGGACAGCATTTCATGGAATACAGAAAAAAACTTGGAGGACATCACAGCCACCAAACTTCACACTTATAGGTTGTCTACTTCCTGGGATAGTTACGAGATGTCCTACTCTTCACACAGCGCTTTCTTCTGGTGTCTGTGGACGCGACCGACCGTTTCACATTCTTGGCTCGTCTGTATAGGCCCTGTGATGTTTTGCTTATTTATTTAAATGAGCTCTTTATATACGGTAGCCAGTCTTCCTTTAGCGCATGTTCCCTGACATTTCACTTCGGTCGCAGCCTGCAGAATGTTGGAAAGTCTGTGGTTTGGGAGCCTGCTCCTTCCGCAGAGCTGTCCCAGGTGGCATATGAGTCACCCCTGTCCCTCCACCGTCCAAGAGCAAGTGGGCAGAAGTGAGAGTCTGGCTGTTGACCAGTTGGCGTCATTTAGTTGCTCTTGTCTTGGGCTCAGTCAGTTTCCCTGAGGTCAGGGCTCCCTGGGGACTTGGCTCATTGGAGTGCACAGAATAATTCTTTTGGAAAAAAAAGGACCCAGAGCCTCCTCTCTCCAAGGGGCTGTTACCCCAAACTATGGCCAGTCTCCCGGATGTTGTGGCTGTCCCCACAGTTCTTTTTTTCTTTTGTGGCCACATCCTTCACGTGTGGAATATCCCACGAGAGACTTCTGTGTGTAAGACGCTGGGGTTGGGGACATAATAATGAACAAAACCGACATGTCCCTGACCTGGCAAAGTCCACCGTTCACCGGGAGACACACTCTGGTCAACGGCATCTGTCAGTGAGTATTAATGGAGCACCTACTGTGCGCCAGGCTGTCTGCCAGGGGCTGGGGACCCGAGGTGGGCAGGGATGAACCGCCGTGAATCAAATAACCACACAAATCAATAGAGGGTGACATGTAACATATATGGGCTGTGAAGGAAAAGCTAGTGGTGCTATGCAGGCTGTGACACAGGGATGTGGCCTGTTCTGACGGGGGCGCCATGGGGAGGAGGGCTGTGTGTCATGGAAGGCTTCCCAGGGAAAGTGACATTGGAGGTGCTCTGAGAGCCGGTGGGGGAGTTAACCAGGCAAAGAGGGAAAAAACTTGAGACAAAGGAAACAGCACATGCAAAGACCTTGGGGCAGGAAGACGCAGTCAGCCAGGTCCAGGGCCGGGCTAGGGATACAGGACACAGGACCCAGGGCTGAAAGGCAGGGTCCCTCCCGTCCTGGGTCAGCCCACCCACAGGGTCCCATCTGCCACGGCCACACCTGGCCAGTTCCTCTGCCTGATGGCAGGAGAGGTGTCAGGAGAGCCGAGCGGCTGAGCCCACGGCTGGAGGACAGGCGGCAGAGAGCGTGGGGGTGCCACGTGGAGTCCCTCTGTCGCCCGGCTCCTTTCTCTGACCTCAGCCGGGGCTTGGCCTCCTGCCGGCGGGAGTTCACGGGGAGGTGAAGTCTCCCGCAAGCGGAGGCCTGTTTCCTCCTCTCCTGGGAGGCCTGAGAAAGCCGGAAGGCCCCGGCCAGCTCTGTCCTCCCCCCTCCCCAGCTGGAACGGCTCCGGGACTGTCCTGTCCTGTCCTGGGGGAGGGCTAGGCGGGAGGATCCCGTATCTGGGACCCTGCGGCCAGAGGGGCTGCATGTGCCAGGGTGGCCAGGCTTCCCTTGAGGTGCCTGGACTGGCTGAGCTCAAGTTCACTCGGTGGCACCAGGACAAGGGTCTGGATGGCCACCGGGAGCACTTAGGTTTGCGCAGCGTGTTTTGTAAATGGGGCTGTGCCTCTGTCCCTCGTGGTTTACAGGGAAACTCCAGCCAGTAACTCAGGGCCTTGGAGCAGGACAACTTTGGGTAGGAATCCCTGTTCTGTCGCTGTTCTCTGTGGGACCCTGGGCAGATTTACCCCTTTTGCCTCAGTTTCTCCATGTGTGAAATGGGTTTACTGCAGTGTGGTGCCTGGTGACAGTTCCTGACAGCAACTGGGGAGACGGGGCTTTGCCACCCCTGGTTGCTCTCAGTGGGTCAGCGAACTCAGACCTGTGTGCGGGGCAGAGGGTCGTGGACAAACAGGTAAACTGAGGCTCGATTGTAGGACCCTGCATTCTAGAAGGGAGACTCTGCCAACAGGTCTCATTTCATCCTCACCAGAATCTGGTGGTAGAGATATCAGTAGTATGAGCTTCTCACAGAGGAGGGCTATCCGGCCCAGAGAGGTTGTCAGACTCACGCAAGGTTGCACAGCAAGGAGAAGACCCAGCACGATCAGGCAGGGGCGTTGGCTGAGAACCAGGCCCAGCCTTGGAGCTGGAAGCAGGAGTCCAGAGAAGGACGCTTCCTGCACCAGCTCTTCCTACAAGTCCAGAGCTCCCCAACCCCCATGCACCAGCCCTGGGCCCCCCAGTCGTTTCCCTGGCATCTGGGGCTCCATCAGAGGGGACTCTGTCCCTGCAAGGGAGCTGCTTGTCATTCTTCCCCGATCTCTGCAAGAGCGGCGGCCAGCAGGGCCCGGCCGGCCCTTTGTTGCCCGCTGACAGGACGGTGCAGCCACCCCACACTTCAGCTGCCAGCTCGCCCCGTCACGCCATCCATCACCGAGGGCGGGGGCTCCCGGCCTGCCGCTGGCCTCGCCGGCAGTGTTGTTCTAGTCTGCCTGGAGCTGAGATAAACGGGGCATGAACTGGGCCCCTGGCAGGGGGTCAGCCCCTTCTGCCCTCATTAAAGTGCCAATCAAGAAGAGGAATGGAGCCGAGCGGAGTGAGCTCAGGCTCCCCAGCCACCCAGGGGCCGGGATCCAGCCTGCTCTCCCCACCCAGGAGCCGCTGTGGGTCCCACCCCCAGCCGGGGCGGCTGGTTGCAACCTCGCCCTAGGTCTTCCCCGACAGCAGCAGAGGCTGGCGGTGGGGGCGGGCGTGGGGGCTGGAAATACAAGGCAGCGAAGGCCACTCACATGGGCGCGCCCAACGGGGCCTTGGGGTGACCTGCTGCCACGTGACAAACACCCCCACAACGCAGGGGCTTAAATCAACAGCCATTTTACTGCCTCCCACATCTGAGCGCTGAGCAGGCTCAGCTGTGCGTCCTCAGCCCTGTGCGAGGCTGCCGGGTGCTGCGGGGCCGGGACCTTCCCCAGGGTCACGCTGGCGCTGATGCTTTCGCTGGGAAAGCTGGTCTCCCCGCTGTGCCCCTGGCTGACATAGGGGCCAGAGGGAAGCAAGGAAGCGGCTTCGGGGGTGGGCAGAGGTCTAGGGCTGCCCGGTGGACAGGATGTGGGGCTTGAGTGGAGGAGAAACTTCTTGCAAAGTTGTCCTGCATCACCGGCAGGTTGGAGTTACTGGGATGAGCGAGGCCGAAGCGGAGACAGGCTTGTGAAGGGACAGGATCATGAGTTCTGTTTTCCACATGCTACGTTTGGGGTGCTTTTTAGACTTCCACGTGGGGAGGTGGAAAGGGGATGGGCGCTCCAAGCCCGGGTTTCGGGGCACAGACCCAGGGTGCAACGTGCGAATTGTGACGCGGCAGATGGTACTGAAAGCCTTGAGCCTTGAGGAGGTGACCGAGCAGAGTGTGGGTGGACAAAGGAAAAGATCTTCCAGTCCTGGAAGGCGCAGAAGATGAGGAAGAACAAAGAAAACTACAGAGGGGCTGTCCGTGAAATGGGAGGAAAACCAAGGAACAACAATTTCCTGGAACCCAAATGGAAAAAAATGACGTGTTTCAAGAAGAAGAGCGTGGTCAGCCCCGGAGACCACTGCTGACCACTCTGGTCAGGCAAGGTCTTAGAGCGGACATGAGAGCTGGCCAAGCAGGGGTCACTGATAGAACGGGATTGAGGATAAACGCTTAATTGGAAAGATTGGAAAGGGTTCAGAGAACACGAGGGGGCATTCCTGGTTCTATCCATGGCAGAGTAGCTGGCACGAGACTTCACCTGCCCGCCACGAGTAACTAGAAAGGTGGACAACGTACTATATGAAAGAACCATTGGCATGGAACCGTAGGCAGTGCCAGACTCTGATCCTTCAGAGAAGGGAAGCCCACGGTCTGAGCTCCTCATGCCACCTGACTTTCTGCCCGGGGCCAGCTGTCAAATTGTGGCAAAGAGGCAGATGCCAGGCAGAGAGTCATTCTCACTGGGTGGAGAAAAGAGAGTTCTCTGATTAGGACGGCTGGAACACCTCGAGTGGGTGGGGCAGATTACCCAAGAAGAGAAACTGATGGGGAAAAGAAAATCAGCAGAACCGGCATGGGTATTCCCTTCAGGCCTGCCACCGGGTCCTCAGGGCTTCCTACACAGGGCCAGACTCCCCAGAGCCTGGCAAAAATCTTCTGGGGAGCTGAGGGCTGAGCAGAGATTTCAGGGGGCTCAGTGCTGATGCTGAAGTGATCTTGTTCAGGCCTGCAGGGAGGAGAGACCGCAGCGAATATCCTGAGAATCCAACTGCAGATCCAGAAAGGGCACCGTTGAGAAGCACCATAACCTATAAGCAAGACCTTCGCTCTAGACCTGTGGGTAAAATTGAAATAGATTCCCCTTAACGAAGTCTGAAATCAGTGCTCATCAAGATCGGGATAGCCCTCTAGTTATTTCACTGCTACCTAGAAAAAGGCTAAACAAAACAATACACTCTTCGGAGGATGAAATCATAATCCGGAGTTCCCCACAAGGTCACATTAAAACTGGGGGACGCTGGCTCCCAGGCTCTTCTTCCTTGAGGACACCTGGATGACGGTGCTGCCACAGTCTGCGTTTCCCAAAGGGTGGTATTTAGGATGGGCAGGAACTCCAGGCACGGCCTAGGGTCACGCTGGCCTGGCAGAGGGTGGCAGGTCTATTCCTGGGTGTTTTAGAGGGAACAGGTTCCGAGGCAGAAGCCTACCAGTCTTCCGGAATTGCGTTGCGTTTTATCTTTTGTTTTGGTTTATAAACTAACCCCACAGAAATAAGTTAACTGAAAACTAATGGGATGGGGTGGAGATGCTAGGAGGACCCAGGTGCTAGATTCCTAGGGTTAAGTGATTAAAGCTGTGAGCCTAAGTGCATGTTTTTAAATAAAAACTCCTTTCCTTTATCACCCACACACACAATGCTTAGCATAGCCATGACTGGTGTGGCTCAGTGAATTGAGGGCCAGCCTGCAACACAAAAAGTCACCAGTTGGATTCCCAGTCAGGGCATATGCCTGGGATGTGGGCCAGGTCCCCCCGTCGAGGATGTGGGAGAGGAAACCAACCAGTGTATCTCTCACACCTCACTGTTTCTGTTCCTCTGTCTCTCTAAAAAAATAATAAATAAATAAATAAATGATTTACATGCTTAGCATGTAATGCAATATTACTAGGTATGTAAAGAGGCAGGAGGTGTGACCCATACTCAAGGGGAAAAGAACAGTCCACAGCAGCAAACTCAATGTAACCCATACACTTGAACTGGTAGACAAATACAAAAATATATAAATGTGTTAAAGGATTCAGTGAAAAAGGTGGATAAAACAGCTGCACAAATGGGAAATTTTTTTTTTTATTTTATTGTTGTTGTATTACATCCATCCCCTTTTTGCTCCCCTCTGTCCCCCTCCCCACCCACCCATTCCCCCCAAAGTCAATCCCACCTGTTGTCCATGTCCATGGTTCCTTTATACTAGGTTCTTGTCTAAGCTGCTCCCCTTTCTTGCCTCTGCCTCCCCCGCCCCAACCCCTTTCCCTCTGACCACTGAAGGCCTATTCCTTGTATTCATATACTTGGTTCTGTTTTGCTTGTTGTTAGTTTTGCTCATTATTGTCCCGTAATGGGTGAGATCATATGATATTTGTCCTTCACTGACTGGCTTATTTCACTAAGCATAATACTCTCCAGTTCCATCCATGTTGTTGCAAAGGGTACAAGTTCCTTCTTTCT
>PVIW01006952.1:0-79305 GCA_004026585.1 Noctilio leporinus | reverse complement strand
CTCTCCCTGTTGCCGGGGTGAGTCTCTCACACAGTCCCTCCCCTACAAGAGTTCAATTCTGCGTTCGCCCTCGCTGCCCGCACTTCACTGCTGAGACTTCCAGTCGCCAGCGAGCCCGGAACTGGCCCCAGTCAAACGCGCCCCTCTGGGCAGAGCCGCCCCTGCCCAGAGCCGACCTCGGCCCGCCGGCCGGTCGGTCGGGAACACCTCACCCACTGTCCTGCTGGCCTCCTCTGCCTCTGGGCTCTGCTCCCCTGTGTCCAGATGCTGCCCGTTCCAATCCCCAGGGTCCTGAAGATGTCTCACGCTCCCTATCCTGTCCTCCAGCTGCTTTGGTACTCGAGAATACCATCAGCACTGCTCTCTACTCTGTCGCCATCTTCCCTCCCCTATCAAGAACAATTTAAACAATGATTTCCTTCTCATTGCGTAGCATTAGTGGAGTGAGCATCTTTTCTATGTCCTGGTGAATTGTCATGGTCCTTTCCAAGTTCAGATCAGCTTCCAACATTTTATTATTTGTGCTTTCAATATCATGAAATATATCCAAGAATTCCTTTAATGTGAATATTTTCTTGCCAATGCCACTTCTTCTGGGATATCTTCATCATTTTTATCACAATCTCTTCATTCGTGCTGGCAAGGTCACCTTCACTGTTTCTCCGCCCGCATATCTAAAGTCTATTCAATGGTAGCCTTGTCATTTATATGGTCCTCTATTTCTTCTATAACTGCATTTATGCTCAATTTGAGTTTTACTTACAATGTTATTATTCTTCACTTCTCTGCTACAATTTCATTTTTCATTGGCATAATTCCCCTTTTGATTATCCATTTTTGTAAAATAGGATGTAGGTTTATAACTTGGGGTCAAGGATACAATATAACAGTATGCTTTACTATTTGGATATGAACTGAGTAACAGAAACACAGTGTCCAACAGCCTGTGAAAGAAGTAATGGGATTGGTTTTTGAATATGTTGCTTAACTGTTCTTTTTGTAGAATAACATATAGATTATTTTATTTATTTATCCTTTAATTTTGTTGAATTCATTGAGGTAAAAAATTTTTTGTAGCCAAGTATACAACTCTATAATATACTATCTGTATATTGTATTATGTGTTCACTACTCTAAGTCACCCCTTACCCTCTTCTATCTTCTGACTCCCCTTTTTCCTCCCTTGGGTAATCACTGTATTGTTGGCTGTGTCCATGAGTTTTGTTTTGTTTGTTTGCTTGCTTGCTTGTTTTTGCTGAATTCCTTCACCTTTTTTTCACCGACTTCTCCAAATTTCTCCCCTTTAACTCTTGTCAGTCTATTTTCTAATTCTATTAATCTATTTCTATTTTGTTAGTTTATTTTATTCATTAGGTTCCACATATGAGTGAAATCATTTCTCTGACTGGCTTATTTCACTTAGCATAATGCTGTAGAGGTTTATCCATACTTTTGCAAGGGGTGCAAGTTCCTTCTTTTTATGGCCAACTAGTATGCCATTGCACAAATGTCCACTGATGGACACTGGGGCTTCTTCCAAATCTTGGCTATGGTAAATAATGTTTTAATGAACATAGCAGGGCACATATTCTTTTGAAGTGGGTTTGAGTTTCTTCAGATATATTCCCAGAAGTAGAATTGCTAGGTCAGTAGACAGTTTCATTTTTATTTTGAGGTAACTCCATACTACTTTCCAAAATGTCTGCACTGATCTGCATTGGCACCATCAATGCACAAGGGCTCCCTTTTCTCCACATCCTCACCACCACTCATTTGTTGGTTTATTAATGATAGACATTTTGACAGGTGTGAGGTGATATCTCCTTGTGGTTTTAATTTGCATTTCTCTGATATTTCTCTGAAATCTGAAATTTCTCTGATATTTCTCTGACTTTGAGTAATCTTTTCATATACCTATTGGTCATCTGTATGTTCTCTTTGGAGAAGTGTATATTCAGTTCCTTTGCCCATTTTTAAATTGGATTGTTTCTTTGGTTCTTTGGTATTGAATTTCATAAGTTCTCTATAAATTTATCAGTTGTATCATTAACTGATATTCAGTGGGTTGTCTTCATTTTGTCAATGGTTTCCTCTGCAAAATATTTTTAGTCTTCTTCTATGATTTTTATAGTTTTGAGTCTAACATTTAAATTTTAATCCATTTTTAATTTATTGTGTATGGTGTAAGAAGACAATCTAGTTTCATTTTTTGCACATATCTGTCCTATTTTCCCAACACCGTATAGATTATCTTACCTCATTATATGTTCCTGCCTCCTTTTGTAGTGCTACATCATTAAAATGCCATGTAAGTGAAAATATGCAGTGATCATAATTAGTGGGAAAAACTATGATTGTTTTTAGGCCAAATATTAATAGACTAAAAAGATGTGGGTTTATTACTGGACTCTCTGATCAGTTCCACTAATTTATATGTCTATTTTTATGCCATGCTGTTTTTATTAATATAACCTTCTAGTATAGTTTGATATCAGGTAGCATAATTCCTCCAATTTTGTTCTTCTTTCTCAATATTGCTATGGCTATTCAAGGTCTTTTGTGGTTCCATAATTTTTTGAAATATTTGTTTTAATTTTGTGAAATATGTCATTGGTATATGATAGGAACCACACTGAATCTGTAGGTTACTTTAGGTAATATGAACATTTTACTATTATTGTTATTATTATTTTAAAGATTGTTCTTATTTGTTATTTTTAGAGAGAGGAGAATGGAGAGAGGCAGAGAGGGAAACAAACATCAATGTATGGTTGCCTTCTATCTGCCTCCAGCTATGGACCTAGATGGAGACCTGGCTTGCAACGTGGTTATGTTCCCTGGCTGGGAATTGAACCAGCGACCTTTGGGTTCACAGGCTGGTGCTTTATCCACTATGCCACCAGCCAGGGCCAGAACATTTTAATAATGATGTTAATTCTTCTTATCCATAAACATGGTACATGCTTTTACTTATTTGTATCTTCTTTAATTTCTTTCTTCAGTTACTGACAATTTTCCAATAGAGGACTTTTACATCCTTAGTTAAATTTATTCGTAGGTAATTTTTTGATAAAATTGTAAATAGGATGTTTTTCTTTGTTTCCTTTTCTGATAGTTCATTATTGATGTATAAAAATGCAACTGGTCTTAAATATAAAACATAAAAGAAAAATGCAACTGGTTTCTAGATTTATTGTTTATCTTGATATTTTATTGAATACATTTATCAGTTCTAGAGAATCTTTGGTGGAATCTTTAGAGTTCTCTTTGTAGAGTATCAGGTCATCTGCAAATAATTAGAGTTTTACTTGTTCCTTTTTAATTTGGATGCCTTTGATTTCTTCTTGTCTGACTGTTGTGGTTAGAACTTCCAGTACTATGTTGAATTAGAATGTTTAAAGCAGACATCACTTTCTGCTTTCAGAACCAGTTTCTGCTGAGCAGAATCAGTTTTATTACTGTTTATAAAGGAATCAATTATAGGTTTTGCCCATTGAGCATGATGTTTGCTGTGGATTTGCTTAACATGGCCTTTGTTACATTGAGGTATGGTTCTTCAGTTCCCAATTTGCTGAAAGTTTTTCTTACCATAAATGGGTTCTAGGTTTCATCAAATGTCTTTTTAGTATGTATTGATGTTATCATTGTGTATCACATTTAATTATTTGCAAATATTATACCAACCTTGAATCCCTGGAACAAATCCCACTTGATCATGGTGTATGATCTTTTTAATGTATTTCTGTATCTGGTTTGGTAAGATTTTGTTGAGGATTTTTGCATCTATGTTCATCAGGGTTATTGGCCAATAATTTTCTTTCTTTGTAGTGTTTTTATGTGGTTTTAGAATTAGGATAATGCCAGCTTCATGAAATGAGCTTAGGAGCCTTTCCTTTTCTTTTTTCTTTTCTTTTTCTTTCTTTTTTTTTTTTTTTTTTTTTTTTTTTTTTTTTTTTTTTTTTTTTTTTTTTTTTTTTTTTTTTTTTTTTTTTTTTTTTTTTTTTTTTTTTTTTTTTTGAGAGGGATAGATGTTAGTTCTTTACATGTTTGGTGAAATTGGCCTGTGAAGCAAGTTGGTCTAGGATTTTTGTTTGTTGGGATTTTTTTAAATGGCAACTTCAAATTCATTGATTGTTATCTGTCTATTCAGATTTTCAGATTCTTCCTGGTCTTTGTGTAGTAATCCATGGTCTCAAGTGTTAGCAGAAAACTTGGTACTTTATGCAATTAGATATAGTTAATATACTATAATGTTAGAAAACTGATTTTAACTAAACTATGGTAACTAAGATTTATGCATGGTTCAAACAAGAATGGTCTGATATACACTGAGATGTATTTTAATTCATTAGCCACTTCTTTGCTGCACCTGTTGGCGTAGGCATAGTTTCCACAGGCACATCTAAATACTCAAAAAAAAAAAAAATCTGTAATCAATCTCTAATAGAGATAAGTAATTATTACCTACCCTCAAGTATTTTCAATATCCCTAGAGAGATTTTAGAGATATAATATAAACAACCATAATTATTAAACCATCTATTAGGTAATAATTGCTACAAGAGAGGAGTAAATGTTTATATAAGAAAAAAATAAAAATAATTGGCTTGAATATGGTCAACGTTTGCTTTTTTTTTTTTTGCCTGTTGTTTTATAATGTGAAAACTTGTGAGTAAATTCTGGTATTTGAAACCTATGGGAATTTGTTTGGTTTTACCAATTCAGGATCATTTTACTGGAGCTTTGTGAAGGAAATGAATTCTCATTTGCATTAAGATCCAGACAAGTTATTCAAGATGTCTTTGCTGTCATCTCCCATGTTTCAGACTGTTGGATCTGGATCTGTTTCGTTTTAATCAGTCTGCTTTTGAAGAGATGTAGACAAACCATCTCAACATCCTCAAATCCCTTACCTGCAAGCCAATTACTGCTGCAGGAACTAAATTCATTCCTCTAGAGGCAAGCAAATAATCTGTATTCCTTAGAGTCTCTAATTGGAAGGAGATCAGTTTCTTCACTTTTTTCACTACTGGTGCATGGGAAAAATTGTTTTGTTTTGTTTTTTATCTGTATCTTCCATTTTCAAGGTGGGTGGTGTGTTTATCCAGACAGCATTTACTGATTCTTTATCTAGCATAGCCTTCCAATCCTTTGTGCCTCTATGCATTCTAGTGTGGTCTAAGCATGTATGTTTTTCATACTGCCTGTAATATTTAATTAGTGTATTTTGTGGATACATCATTATCTTTCTTGTGTTAAAAGTTTTCCTAGTGTGATAAGCACAGAAATTAAAGCGAAATGCTCTTATCTCCCTGAGGATTATAGTTAATATCTCCCATTTAATTCCAGATAATATCTGAAGCATTTTAAGAGACACCATTATCCAGTAAAAAGAAAATATCAGAAATAGCTCTAGCATGCTAGTTAAAGTTGGCTTCAGGAATACAAATGATAGTACCACAAATTGGTTTATTATATACACTCAGATTTTTGAGGATTTAATATACCAGTCATTCAAAATTGTTCTAGAGGCTCATATTCAATTCCCAATTGAGATTTCTTCATTAACAGGAAAGCAAATGAAAACAAGCTAATAAGATGGGAAAAACAAACAAACAAACAATAGTACAGTGTATAACTGTGGAAATAAAGATAAAAATTTTAGCTAATGTCTTTATTTGCATGGAATGCTAATGAATCCCTAGATTCTATTCTATTAAATGTGATAATATATTTACAAAGGTCTGCTATTACCTGATAGTGTGCTAAAAAATTAGATATTATAATAAATTAACATACACTCTGTTTTAAAAAACATTATACTCTTCAACAAACATTTGAAATGCATATTCCCATTTCAAGAAGTGATTAGGGGACAGTTAACTTTCTGCCTAGTCATGAGAATCTGGCTGATGCAAGTGAGGCTCCTGTCAAAATGTGACAATTTTGCAGTTTGGAATGAGGAAAAGGATCTCACTAGAGAGATAGGGTAAAGTAGAGGCCAATGGAAGGGGTGGCAATGAAGCATTCCAAGACACAACAATAATGAACAAAGACAGAAGGCTGCAAAGCAGAATTGTGTTTTGCTGCCCCTTAACTAGCATTACAGATGCTGAGAAGGTAAGGCAGCAGCTAGAGGTCAGTGGAGGTAGTTTTGAAGTTGTATGTCTAACATACCACTATATGTGGAATGAATCCTAATGGTGAGAAGGCCTGTGAAGTAACTCAATAATTTAAACTCCCTACTCCAGTGCAGGGAATTCTTAATTAACACTATCAACAGAAAGAAAGATGATCTCCCCTTTTGGCTTCCACCTCCCTTCTTTACATTTAAAAGCATTTTTTAATCATTTTCTTTCATTTTGTGGTCTTATCACATTATATAGAAAATGAAATAATTTCAGAAAATACACATATGTTCACTAACTTTTTACCAATTTAATCTATGCATATAGTTTTAAAATGGGGTCATGATCATAAAAATATTTTTACTGTTAGCAAAATATCACACCCTTTCCTATTACTTACATAATAATTTTTAAAAAATAATTTGTAAATATAGTTTCTGCTAAATCATAAGTTATTAAAAATGTAAAAAGATATAAAATAGAGCCCTGGCTGGTGTGGCTCAGTGGATTGGTGCTGGCGCTGTGAACCCAAAGGTCACTGGTTCAATTCCCAGTCAGGGCACATAATCAGGTTGCAAGCCAGGTCACTAGCCAGGTCCCTAGCTGACTAGCAGTTGAAAGGCAATCATATATGAATGTTTCTCCCCCTTTCTACCTCCCTACCCTTATCTCTAAAAATAATGAATCAAATCTTTGAAATAAATAAAAATGTAAAAACTAAGGACTTCAAAATAAATAAATAAATAAAAATAAAAGGACATAAAGTAAAAAGCAATATTTACTAATACACTTATCATCAACTTCTGCTCTTCTAAAACAATTTCTCCCAGTAATTTAAAATACATATTTATGTATATACATATAATTTTGCTCACAAATCAGTGCATACTATATACAGTATGACTTTTACTTTTTTTAAAAACTTTAGAAAATTTTTATATTAATATATATAGACTTTCTCTTTTTTTCAATTACTGATTATTACCTTTTGTGAGTTAATTATAATATTTCTCTTTAGTATTTAGGCACTTATTTTTTCATGATCAAAATGTTGCAACTAATAACTTTGTCCATGCAATTTTGCTTGCTTTTATGAAAAAATCTGAAGGACATGTTATAAAAATAATGTTAACACCTGCATTAAAGTGTTTGTACATTTTAGATTTTGATAACTTTTCATATATGTTGAGCCAATTTACACTTCGACTAGTAGCATATGAGCATAGTTGTTTCTCCAAACTCATTTATATTAAAGATGATCAAGTATTTCTTCTTAGCAACTATGGTAGTTGAAAAATGTGGAGTCCTATAGTTTGCCTCTAATTATCTGAGCATCTTTCACATACCTTCTATGAACTTCATGCTCATACACTTTGTCTATTATTCTATTAGGTTACTTATACTTTCATATTATTTTCAAAGAATTATGCACATTTTCAGCATCCATATAAATTTTCTCTCATATGAGATCTGTCCCATAAATATCAAGCACAAACTGTTTTAATTATATTGACACAATGGCTCAATACTTTCAGAGCAGACCTTGTGTAAGTTACTAAATTACATGTCCTTGCATGTCTTCCATTTTAATTGTATTGTTTAATTTTCAACATTTATGAATGGTTTTAATTTTGAATGAATGTGGGGAGGGTGATTTGAGACTTCAAAGGGGAGGCAGGAAGGCAACTCACATGGAGATGGAAAAGCGAATGTTTGATAAATGGGTCAACTTTAAATGGTGGGACACAGAGAGGACTTTGAACAAAGGCATGTTGCCAGGTTCATTTTTGTCTATTACACACAAGTTTATATTAAACTATTGTTATCTGTGATAATATCTCCCTTGCTAGTGGCAATTATCTATCTAAATTCCTTATATGCAGTTAGGAGGGAAGTCAAATGATTTTTATGTTTATTTTAGATTTTGTTTTCTGGGTCTTTTATTTCTTAATTAACCTAAAATTTATATCCCAAAAGACATATTTTGGTATGGCAAATTCTGCTTCTAAGTGTAGTCTGTGAATCTTTTACTTAATAGAATTTGCCTTCAGTGTCATGTTTAGGAAGTTTTTAATCAGTTTAGTTTACAATTAAGGAAAATTTTAAGTGAATGAAGACAAAAAGAATGTGAAGGGAAATTTCAGCAAATAAGCATTTCAATAATTTTTGGAGACTAAAATCAGATAAATTAGGATAACTGACTTGGTGAGGTATATAAACATACATATTAGCCCTGGCTGGTGGCTCAGTGGATAGGTGCCAGCTGGCAAACCCAAAGGTCGCTGGTTCGATTCCCCAGCCAGGGCACATAACCAGGTTGCAAGCCAGGTCTCCAGCCAGGTCAATGGCTAGAGAGAAAATCTGAGCTGGAAATGCTCTGAATACAGGAGTCTCAAACTCAGGGGTAATAAGGTGAGCCTCAAAGCTGTTTAAAAAAAGGGTGGGGATGAGAGTCTGAATGCTGACTGCCCCCATGCTCTTTCCTCTCCTCTGCTTTTAGAATCCAGGCTACAACACAAACTCCAACACAATAAATTGGTAGGGTCTTCTGTGTCAAATTGAATATCTCTAAAAATATCCTGTAATACAACTATTTAGGGGGCTCCTCAATGAAAAGCTATTTGTAACATGGGCTCAGTACATAATGTTCATAGTCAGCAAGGTCTGCTTACATATTTGAAGGTTTACAAGGCAAAGTAACACCTATTGGAAGAAAAAAACATTAAGTACATTGCAAGAATGAGGGGTAGTGATGGTTTATAAGTATATATATATGTATGTATATATATATATCTTCTTCTACAAAAGAAATTAAATTGGTAATGATCTATATTGAATAAAATAAGGAATGGAAATATACATATTCTTCATAAACATGCAGGTGAAAACCAGATCAGATACACGTACGCACACTATTCTGCTAACTTTTGTTTTAGATCTTTCTTTTAAATGCATATGGTATTGGTTTGGTAAAATTTTATATATTCTATACTGTATTACATAAATAGGCTACATTTTCTTCAGGTCATTAATTATAATATTTCCTTTTTCCTTTATTTTTCAATTTCATTTTTACCTTTATATAATTTATATATTGTTTTTTTTTTTTTCATGAGAATAAAAATTAATTTAACAATCACAGGTTCTTACCCTCATTTGGAATGATGGCTGTTTAGGAGGATGTCCTGGTCACTACTTGAGCATAAAGGATCTGGCAGTGAAATCAGGAGACAAATGAATATTTAAACTAATTTTGCTAGATTTTTTATGGAGAAAATAAAGTGACCCTTAGAAGACACCTACCTCACCTGCATTTATATCTTTCTCTCATGAACTATGGAAACACTGTTGATAAACCTTTCTAAGGAGATATCCTCTTTCCACGTTCATAGTATCCTTTCCCCACTCGCCTAATGAGGACATTTCTCCAGTCCCCCCTTTTCTTTTCTACTCAGTCACACCAGTCAGCATGCAAACCCATGTATTTTTTGAATGAATATTTAATTTAATGGGAAAAACAGACAAAATTATTTTGACTCTGGATCTCTTTAATTTGCTATACCATCTCTCTTCTTTATATCAACGTTACTCACCTCACAATTTGTTTACCCTCACTGACCCCAGTTATTAAATTCTCATTATCTTTTTAAAGTCACCCCAATAAAACTACCATTCTAATTGTTAATGACCCACCACCCTCTAAGCAAAATTCCAGAGGCAAAGTTTGGTGATAAATAGTCTTTAATCAAAAATAGCTACTTAGACCTATAAAGTCACAGCTTTAATTACTTATGCCTATTAATTCAGGCTAAACTCTTCCACCCAGGTTCCCTTATTATTTCCCTTGTTAGTTTCTATAGGGTTAGTTTACAAACCAAAACAACGTAACATACAAAAGCTACACAATATTGGAAGAATGGCAGGCTTCTTCCTTAGAGTCTATTTCCTCTAGAACATCCAAAAAATAAACCTACCACCCTCTTCCTGGCCAGCCCTATCCTAGGCAGTACCTGGAGTTCCTTCCCATACAAAATACCTTCAGCTGGGAAATGCAGGCAGCTGTAGAACTATCATCCAGGCATCCTTGAGGAAGAAGAGCCTGAGAGCCAGAGAGAGCCAGAAAAGCTGAGCCAAAAAGCCAGCCCTCTTTTTATTTCTATTGACTCTGGGGGCATCAGCTTCTCAACCAATCCCATCCTAGACTGCTTTCCATTGCCATGGCAAACTCCTCCTATGGCCCTTCTTACTGCCCCCCCCCCAACCCTGCCCCTATGATCTTAATCTGATCTTTCTGTATCATAATCACCCCCCAAAGTGTACATTTCCATGATTACCAATGACAACTATGTTTCCATATCTAGTAGTAATATCAGCAGTGCTCACTCTCACTCTCCTGAAATGCTGTTTTCAGGTAACTGAAGAATAACACACTCTATTGATTTTCCTTCTTCCTCACTTGTTTTTCTTATCCCTCCATATATCCCTATATATATTGATATGCCCACACATCTGGATTTGGACCTTTCCCTATTTACATACATTCTAGTGTGAATTCAGCTAGTCTTATTGATTTAAATATCACACAATCGTATTCTCCAAAGGTTTCCAAATTTCATCCCTTTCTGAAACCTCTTTCTTGAACTCATGAATCAAATTATCAACTGCCAAAAGTATTCCTTCTTTTAAGTGACCTCTCCAATTTAGCACCATGTTATGTTCCTGATTTAATATGTATTTTTGGACTCTTAAATGTTTCTCCTGCATTTTTCCTGTCCCCGTAGATGTTACTCCAACTCTCTCATTGTATAGAACAAATAATCATGCAGGCATGCTTTTATCTTTATCTTACATCTACCACCCATTTTAGTAAATCTTGTAAGTTGTTAATGAAATATCCAAAGTCCTATCACTTTTCATACTTCTGAGGTTTCTTCCTGGCCCAAATCACCAAAATCTATCATTCAGATAACTGTGGTAGTCTTCTAAATGGGTTCTTTGTTTTTGGCTTCTGTCTGCTCTCAATAAAGCATCCTAAGTGAACTGATTATAGTGATTGTTTCACACTATATATGTTATCAAAGATATTAAATTATATACTTTAAATATATGCAATTTTATTTATCAAATATATTTCAATGAGCCTGGGGAGTGGAGAGAATCTCTTGGTTCAAGCTACATCTATCTTCAAATATTTAATGGCTTCCAGTCTTCAAGTGTAAGTCAATATCTTACAATCATAGCATAGCCTTCTATTACCTTCTCTCCCTCAGTCACTCCAATTTAGTCTTATTGGCTGCCTTGCTATTCTTTAAAGAAGTTGAACCCTCTCAAATATCAAAGCCTTTACACATGCTATTTGTTTTGCCTGGAAATACCTTTTTCTAAATTTCCTGAATCCTCTTCACTGCTGCTCCATTGCATTGGATATCTCATTAAATGCTACTTATCAATTATGACTTTCCTGATTATTTAATTATTAAAAGCTACCATCACCAATTTTGTTATGGAAGGAAAAATAGGAAGAATATGAAAGTATATAAAGTAAAAAGGTATAAATCCACACTAAACACATACATACTCATTCTGGAAAGGATATCATTTTGGTGTGTAAACTTTTCCAATTTTCTTATGAGTAAAGCCTCTGACAAAATATTCCTTCCTAAAAATTCCATCTCTTTTTTTTTTCTATATGAGGAAATCATTTAAAATTTATTGTGCCTTCCATACAACTCTTCCTCAGTTATTTGAAAAATTATTTTCCCCATTTTATCTTCCCATTTTCAAAATAAATACCATGTTTTTTACTACTTTCTATTTCTATAAGCTTAGAAATAAAATATGTTGTCATATTTGACTTTTTCCACCATTACTCTAAACATAAATTGTATTTTCATCTTCCTGTCTTTAAATTCATTTAGCAAACTCAAACTTTTGTCTTCATCTTCATCTTAAAAACAAGTTGTAAGTGACTTATCATATCCAAATTACCTTGAATATACATTTAGTTTTTACTACATATTTTTACACTTTTGAATTTTGAGTATGTCTTGCTAAAGATTTTTTTTTAAAGAAGTTGGAGTTCAATCATTCTGCCTTTTCATCTTACTCTATTTATGCCACATTTCTGCTTTTTCTAAATAATAGGCCTTGGCCTTGTTTTTTCCTCCTACTTCTTATTAATCAAAACAAAGCCAACAAAAGTAAGTAAATAAATAAGAAATAATAAAACTTCTGTGAATTAGTTTGTAATACTTTATAAACATCAGTTCACTCTGGCTCTGGTTTTAATCCAGGCTTCTGGCATTCTTTATCCACACCTTCTATGGATAAAATCCATCTAATAATTTTTAGGAATGCCATAGTGTTTGATGTGTGCTTTGGCAAACCTTTCCAATTTTCCTGGAATAATTTGCTACTATATAGGACAAATATTATTCTTTAGTACTTTTAGTAGCCCTCTTAATCCATCTTCCATTTAAGAAGCTCATGCACTGTAGCAGCACAAGTTTCAGGCCTTTTGATATGGATCTGTGCCCAATTCTCAACTCTTATGTATATAAACTTGGACATGCCCCCAAATTTCTGTATGTCTCAGAATCTTTCTCTGCAGGATGAGGGAAATAACTTATATTCTATAGCTTTTTAGTGTTTTTGTTTAAACTTAATATTTTTAAGTAACATACAAATTAGATGTTCAATAAATAGATGATGATGACAATGATGATAGTTATAAGGCTATATCTTTAATAGGTTTTTAAATTCTTTGACTATGTCTTTAATAGGCTTTAAATTATCTTTCTCTGAAGTAAAATACATAAGAATTATGCAATTGCCACTGTTTATAGTTATGTTATTTTGTATTTTGTTACTGAAAACTTGAAGGTGACTGACTGCCTTAGCTAGTTTGACCTGTTATAAAAAATGTACATAACCTGGATAACTTAAATAATTAAGCTTGTTTCTCACATTTCTGGAGGCTGGAAGGCTCAAAATCAAGGTGCCAGCCAATTCAGAACCTGATGAAGCCATCCTTCCTGTTTAGCATATGGCCGTCTTCTTTTGTATCCTCATATGATAGATAGAAGAGAGCGATCATTTCTCCCATGTCCTTTCTTAGAAAGGTACAGATCCAGTTCATGAGGACTCCACCCTCATGACCTAATTACCTCCCAAAGGCCTTTCCTACAAATACTATCACATCAGGCATTTGGGATTCAACATATAAATTTGGGGTAGGAGGACAGAAATATTTTGTCCATACCATTGGCATAATAATTGTTTCTCATTGGTCCTGGTATTTTTCATTGACATAAATTAGATCTCAATTAACAATCTTACTATTCTCTCATTCTGAGCAGTAACTGTGTTAGCAGAGGTGGGCACAAGTAGTTAAATTACTAGCCATCATCACCTAAAAGATAAATCATAAGTAAATATACAAAGATATTGTTAGTAATAACAATACTTACTAAGAAGACAAATCATACAAATCTGTTATCCAATAATTACTAAATAAATAAAAAATACAAGAATAAACTGTTTTGCATACTTACAACTGTAAATCCACCCTTTCCCACCCCTGTATTTGTTGAAATGCTCTGATCAATGGGATTTCCAGTAGGTTTCTAGAGGAGTGGAGTCCCCCCAATATAGCATGTGTCACTTCTGCGTGAACATTTACATTCTATTTTTGAGAAGCATGCATACCGTGGTGGTCAGCTATCCTTTATAGGACTTCTGTAGAAATACTGTATTTGTTTGACTACATTATTGAGTCATATATAAAACAAAGGGTTTTTTTTTTTAAAGAAATTTACCTTGGGACTTCTCATGAGTCCCTCATTCTAGTTGTGACATCCATGTGATAGAGGGAAAAATTCAATCATGTACTCAGAGGTCTAGAATTGGAAATCTTTACACAAGAAGAAGTAGAAAACAACACCTGTGCCCTAGTATTCTGTAGTTCTCATCCTAGACCTTCAGAGTTGACTTGGAACTTCTGTTTCTTTCAATTCCATAAAGTATTTGCTCCAGTATCAGCAGAAGTGGTTTTTATTCTTGTCAAAGCTGATTCACTTTAAACATGATTTGTGGTGAAGGCAGAGGTTGGGTAGGAAGTAGGCTATGTCACCTGTAACTAGTGATCCAGGAACCCTCTTTCTCACGTGCTTGCTCCTACTGACTGCTACTAGTAACATCTTTATTGGACTTTTATACCATGACCATTGGCTGCTTGCTAAAAATGTACATTTCAGAAAAGTTAGTACTTAAGTGCTCCCTGTCAATATAAAGACTTAGAAAAATATTAAGATAATTAATTTTGCATTTTTCGGCAATTTACTGTCCGTGGAAGGTGAATATACTTGCTTTGTCAAGTAACCTCTTGTAATTTATAAAGTGATATATTATTACTACCTACCTCAGACTTCTTGCAGAAATCAAGTACAATGACTTTATGAACATAGTTTATAAACTTCGGATTAGAAATGCTTTTTAAGGGAAAAACAAAACAGTATAATCCTTTGGAAAGATTGTAGGCTTTTCATTTAAAAAGACTCGCCCTAAGTGTCAGCTTCTGACACCACCACTCCAAAACTCAGTTTCTTCATCTGTAATAGGAATAACATCATTTATATGTAATCAAATATTATAATTACCTTTAAAAGTATATTTAAATCACTTAATATGCTTGTCACATATAAAGTTAAGAAGTACCAATCTTTTACTTGGTTTTATCTCTTTAATGTTCAGAAGGCCTCTACAGAAAGCTTTAATGAGGAAAAAGTAAAAGAGTACAAGATGGATCTGAATATCTGAGGACAGAGATTCCCAGGGTTGGTTGGGGCCACAGTGAATGATAGCTAACACATATAGGTTTACTACATGTCTGACACTTTCCTGAGCCCTTTGCATATGTTAACTTATTTTATTTTCACAAAAATCCTAGACGGTAGGTCCTGGTCAGAGAGGCTCAGTTGGTTGGAGCATTGTCCTGTAGCTGAAAAGTTGTGGGTTCCCTTCCTAGGCAGGGCACCCACTTGGGTTGTGGAATTGATCCCCAGTCTCAGTGTGTATGTTTCTCTCTCGCATTGATGTTTCTCTCCCTTCCCCTCTCTCTGGAAGGATTAAAAAAAAAATGTCCTCAGGTAAGGATAAAAATAATAATAACAAAAGCAGGTGGGTTTTAAAATTTTTTTAATTATAATCTCTAATTTAAGTGTGAGAAAAATGAGTTACCAAGAGGTTAATTATCTTCCAGGGTTACACAGGAAGTGGTGGAGCTAATATTTGACCCAGCTGGAATGACTCCTATATGCCTGTCCCTTGAGCCATTACACTAGGATGTCTCATTGTAAAGAAGACTCAGATCTCAGATTTTGACTCTTAACAGAGAATCTTTCCAAAATCTAGTACATTAACAGAAAAAAGACAAAACTAGAATGATGTCCATTTCACACTCCTAAAATTAAATTGCACTGATATGTCTGTGCCAGAAACAAAGCACGGTGTCTAAGATTTTTCGTTGTTGTTGTTCCCAGTTCCATAGTTTATTTGAACCCTCTCTATTTTGGCAGGTAGACAAGGTCACAAAATGCACAACTGCTGTTAAGCAAGCCTCTTCTGACCACAAAGTCAGTGACATTTGCAGCTTTTTAATTGCACACATATCTCTTTCACGTTGCATAATGCTGAGCAATAAAATCAATGAACATTATTTTTTTTACTCTGGGTGGCAAATTGGGACAAAAGCATCTGTGTTATATGTTGATCAGCACATTTATATTTTGGTGGTTTAAATATATGGACACAAGATGCAGGAGTTCATTTATTTGATTATAATACATTTATAGTCATGACATACTCACAAAATTTTTAGATAATGTTTGCTGTTCTCTTTTAGGAAAATACATTGCCTATGGATGTAGAAGTGCTGACTATTGGGGAACCAAAGTGGATTTAAAGGAAGCAAATAGTATGACATAAAGTTACATTAAAATAACTTAAGAATTTGATTAGAAGCCCTGGAAGCCAAAACACAAGGAAGATGAGGACACTATCACATGCAAATGAGTGCTTCCTGGCAAAACATAGAGACTGGTTGTCTCTGTGAGAGATATAAATTAAATAGAAATTCTATTTTCACTTGATGCTTAGACTACAACAAGCAAATGAAATTTAAGAAGCAGGCTGGCATGTCTGAAATCACAATCCGAGTAACACAATTTTTGTGTCTCTACAGTCCCTGTCAATTTTTAAATGTCATTATTCTTATGTCTACACAAATGGAAATTATTCAGCAGTGTTACATGGAAAATATTCATACAGCAGCTGAATCTTAAATGTCATTTGAATAATTATTTTGAGAGATATTTTTATTTTAATGAAGAAGACATAGGAGGGCACTTTGAATTGGAGGAACAGATCTTTCAAAGGTTTGGGCCATTAAATATCATATTAAGAATCTTATTTTTAAAAAGAGTGGATGCTCTTTATTTGAAGAATATCTTCAGGTCAACATGTTATTATGATACATTGTTGAGCATTAACTTGGGGCTTTTCTCTTTATGTGTTTTTTTGTTGTTGTTGTTGTTGTTGTTGTTGTTTTTATCTCCTATAGAACCAAGGAGAAAATCACTATTGATATCTTAATCTTCTTGGTTCTCTTTTGAGTGGGTGGAAAAGTTTCATGCCTGTAAAGATTGTACTTTGAATGGGTGAGAATTATTGAGACACCAGAAAAGTCAAAAGGATCATAATTTATAAGATAAAAAATGCTTTATAGCAATGACTAAAATGAGTTAAATATGACTATATAACCACAGCCATATAAAAATAATACCGTGCAAATTTTATTTGCCTGATATGTTAAGGATAAAACATAATAATTTAAAATATTGAGACGTAAAATATTAGATATCAGAATGTTGTATTTTGGCCATTTCTACAGTACATATCAGAACCATTATAAAAGTTAATGTGTTCAATATCTTGCTTCTCAGTAATTAAATAACCATAAAATCTTTAACATTAAAAGTGCCTATTTAAAATTCCCAATTCATTCTTTAAAATGTGTTTGAATTTAAATGTAAAATTATAAGCTGCAAAGTTTAACAGTATAATTACTTATGCTTTTGTAAAAAAGAAATCAGTGGATGTCATATATCTGGGTTGAGGCATTAAGTTTTATCGGTTCTTGAATCAAAAAATACAAATAAGAATAAATTAGTTAGGAAAAAGAAGAGACAGACCTGAGATCCGAGGTCAGGGAGGAGAAAGAAAGAGTTGCCGCTGCTATCTATGGTGAAACAGATCTTACCAACTTAGGGAAAGCTGTGATGCTCAAACTTTCTGATCCAGGAGGAGCAGCTGTGAGTGGTTTCCAGAGAGGAATCAGTGTGGTTACATCAGATTAGTAGAACCAATTCTGCAAATAAACTACTCCAATATTTACTGGTTTAAAACAACTATTCAATGTTTCTCATAATTCTTTAATCTGGTCTGCAGTTAGCTGGGTGTTTCTTCTGTTTCCCAAGGTGTATGCTAGGAATAGATTGTTTGAGCTGTTTTTCTTTACTCACATGTTTTGTGCCTCATCTGGGATTGCTAAAACAGAAATGGTTGAGCATCCCTCTCTCTGTAGCCTCTAACATTTGAGCTCTCTAAAAGAACTCAAAGAAATATGTTTTTGAGGTAATAAGATTTCCTACTGAAAACTGGCTTCAGAAAAAGAGTTTCACAAAAATTCAAAGCCTAACACTTCCAACTCTTTTAGAAGATTTATAATCACTTTAACCACATTGTTTCAGTTACAGAAAACTATAGGAACTATAGGGAATTTTAAGGCCAGCCCACATACTCCAGGAGATGAGAAATAGTTTCCACTTATTAATGAAAGCAATGGTAATGTATTTGTGGCCACCTACCAGGTTCTCTTTAACTTAAAATTATCTGTATGATTCGCAGACATTCCTGACATCATCTCTTGGTCTAAGATATCTGCCTTTGCACCTGACCAGAAAGTGTGAGATGAAATATAGGCCCTGGCTGGTGGCTCCGTGGATAGGACCGAAAGGTGGCTGGTTCAATGCCTACTCAGGGCACGTAATGAGGTTGCAAGCCAGGTCTCCAGCCCAGTCCATAGCTGGAGGCAGGTGAAAGGCAATCATACATTGATGTTTCTCTGACTCTCTCCCTGCCCTTCTTTCTGAAAATAATAAAATCTTTAAATATATATATATACATATATATATACACATATACAAAGAGTATAACATCTACCTTTACAAGCACATGCTGAAAATTGCCCTCACAACTTCTGCTTTCATTTCTTAGTCAAACTTGAACTGAGCAGCATGATGACATCCAGCTCTAATGGAAGCTGGAAAACATAGTCTTCAGAAAAACATGTATCTAGCTTTAAATTCTGAGGCTCCTTTTCTCTTGAAAAAGGGAGAGAAGATGTTGTGAGACAACTGAAAGTTTCTGGAACAAAACTGAGTAGTATCTAAGTTGTATATTTTTCCTAACATCCATAGGTAGGAGATTTATTAGTGTCTATCTTGTAGCATCTTCTTCAGAAAGTACAATATAGAATACTGCCAGATGGCTGTGGGAAAGGCGGCAGCTACTGAAGGAAGGTATTTTAATGGCATTTCCTATGGCGACCTGCTCTTTTCAGCCTTCTTTCATGAATTGCATGCTCTCATCTCTCCTCTTCTAGAAGCTACAGGCATTTTCCTAATGATGTGGTATCCTTGGATAGATATGAATAGAGTCAGCCGGTTCTCTGAATAGAAAATTCAGCTGAGCTATCAGGAAAAAATTGCACCAATGTGTGTGTCTTCTGAACTTAACTGTCATTTTAATAAATCTTAACAATGTTTGCTACTTCAATACTGGTCATCTCACAAACACACACACACGCACACACACACACACACACACACACACAAAATGACTGGTTATAGGCATTTTATTTAGAGAGAACACAATAGTATTTGTCTGAATAAGAACAAAGTAATTTCCCTCAAAGCACTTGCCAAATGCATTAGGAACACACACTCCATCACTGTCCAATACACACGTAAGTGCTTATTCCATCAACTCATCCAGATAGTTTATGTATTTAAAGAAGACAAAACATTACTGAATTCAGGTAGTTGGCTTTCTTTTCATTAATGTAAAATGAATATTAAAAACCAAAGGCAAGCTAGAAATCAGACTAAATCGTAGGAACTGATTTACTGTTATTACAAAACTCAACATTTTCTTCAGTTACATTTTATCTCTAAAATAAACATCTCTTCCTCTTTGCTTATATCTTACACAGCTTTTACCAATTTACCTTCTTAATCTTTATTCATAAAGTTTCCTTTCACAATATTGAACCTACTTAAGTGACTCCTTACTATCCAAATTAATATTCTCTGCCTATCAGCTTTGATTTTTATAGCTCTGGTAGTTTGGATAATGTTGGCTTTGTTTATTGTCCCAGAATCATGTTCCCTATAAAATTCCAAGCTAGAATTTTCAAAAAGAGAAATTTGCAAGATATTCAGGGGATCACATTCATGTAGAAGTCATTAGTTACTTACAGTCACCATGGTCAGCTACCGTGACAGGCTTGCCAGAAGTGTCAGTGTGATTCTACCCTACTCTCCTCTGCTCTGCACCCAGGTCTTCTCAAATGCTGATCTTGTTAGCCAACAGCAGCTCTAGGTCCTCCAAGAGAAGCTTGGCAATAGATGGCTGCTACTCAGAAACAAAGTTTTCTTTCTTTAGAAAAAAAAAAAAGATTTTATTGGAGAACCAAGATGGCAGAGGAGTAAGTGGAGCTACACTAATCTCCTCCCAGGACCCATGTGGAATTACAACTTAATTGGAGAAAAGCCATCTGGAATAGCCAACAGCTGGAAAGAAGCCTTATTACCAGGGTCAGAACAGAAGAGCCAATTCATCATAGTGTGACTGGTAGGGAGTGCAGAAACTTTAGCTGGCTGGCTGGGTTCCCACCAGTGGCAGCTGAAGGGACAGAGAAACATCTCAGCAGCCATGGTACCACCAAGAAAGGTGGGTTCTAATCCTCCTGCTGGACTTCCCAGGCTACAGCAATAGAGCTGAAAGTAAAACAGCATCCAGTTGTGAAAAACCAAAAGCCCCCAGGTTTAGCCAGCTTACAAGATAGAAACACAGTTCTTAAAGGGACCATGCACAAAAATACATTAACACCCACTTACCCTGGGCTCCAGCAGAGAAAAGGCACAGTTGACTAGAGACACTTGGGGAAGTTTGGGGCAGTGACTTTAGGAGGAGAGTTGAGAGAGCAGCCCGTGAGTCTAGTGCTGACCCATCCCCCATACAGCCAGCAGACCACTCTTCTCCAAAGGGCTGGAGCCTGAGGGGAAGCCACAGCCCCACCCATAGGAATTAATCTGCCCCAACCAGCAGTGCCTAAACTTGACCTCATATCCCAGGTTGATTGTATTAACAACTGAATTAATCTGTCCCGCCCAGGGGTGCCTAAGACTGACCACCCATCACAGATTGATTGGATTAATAAGTAAAGAAAACAAAGACTGTGATAGTTTCCAACTGGATGACTAGGCCCAGTTGGGGACACTAGCTGACCTCACCAAGCAGGAGTTCAGGAAGTAAAGAAAAAGTGCACTTCAACAGTACAGAAGGTCACACCACAAAGATAGTAAGTTAAAGCAGATCAACGCAAGAAGCAGAAACAAACAAGAAGAATCACCTAAAATGGGGTGATAAAGAAACAAACCTTATCAAAAAAAAAGGCAAAATCCCAAGAAAGAGTGGGAAATAAAATACAGGCAAGCAAACTATCAGACATGGAATTCAATGAGCTCAATGAGCTCAATAAGTTCAAAGAAAACTACAAACAATTCCAGAAAAACTGCATAGAACTCCAAGGAAGCTACAAGGAATTTACTGAGAACTACACCATCATTAAAAAAGACATAGAAACCATCAATAAGAGACATGAAGAAATGAAGAATACAATTTCTGAACTGAAGAACACAGTAGAAGGAATCAAAAGCAAGCTAGAGAAAGCAGAAGATCGGATCAGCAAACTAAAGGTCAACATCGTAAAAAATTCCCAGAAAGAACAACAAAATGAAAAAAGACTGAAAAAAATGAAAAGGTTTTAAGAGAGATGCAGGACAACATGAAACATAATAATATCCCTATCATAGGGGTACCAGAAGGAGAAGAGGAGGAGCAAGGGATAGAAAACCTGTTTGAAAAAGTAATGACAGAAAAGTTCCCTAACTTGAGGAGAGAAAATGTCATGCAACCTCAGCAAGCACAGATGGTCCCAAGGAAGATGAACTCAAACAGGCCCACTCCAAGACATATCATCATGAAAATGGCCAATTTCAAAGACAAGGAGAGAATCCTAAAAGCAGCAAGAGAGAAACAGCTAGTAACATACAAGGGGGCTCCCATAAGGTTATCAACTGATTTCTCAAAAGAAGCACTACAAGCCAGAAGAGAACAGCAAAAAGTAATCCAAGCAATGAAAAACAAAGGTCCACAACCAAAACTGCTCTACACAGCAAAGCTATCATTCAGAATGGAAGGTGAAATAAGGAGTTTCCCAGACAAAAGAAGGCTAAAAGAATACATCCTCACAAAACCAGCCTTGCAAGAGATGCTAAAGGGTCTGCTTTAAGGAGATGAAGAGACAGAGGGGAACACAGGTACAAATGGAAAAATAGATAATAATAACCTATCAATAATAACCTTAAGGGTAAATTGATCAAATGCATCAATCAAAAGATACAGGGTAGCTGAATGGATAAGAACCAACTTGAACTTATGAATGCTTTAAAATAATCTTGTTATAAATAGATTTTACTAAATAAGGTATAATTTTATATTTTACTTGTATCTGTATTACTTCAGGTTAAATTTTCTTCGATTGGAATTATTTCATAAAGTGGGAAAATCATGTTACTTGCAATAACTCTTAGAAAAATCGAATGCAGTTAAGGGAAAAGAAGAAATAAGAAAATGCTGATGTTTATTATATAGAATACATGCTATCTTATTTACTGTTACAAAATATGTGCTTGTTTGTGGGTGTATAACATAGATTTTGTTAGCAGTTTATGTTATAAATAACAATCAACTGGTAATTGGTATGTTGAGAAATTAGTCAATCTTTAGGTTAGAAAAGATGCTGACAATGAAGAACAATTTGGGATGGAAGTTGCAAATTACTAAACTATATGATTCATGTACATAGGCAATATATATTCTCATAGGAGCATGTAAATTAGATGAGATTCTTTTAAATAGATAGTGGAAATATACACTTCTAGTTATGAAGGCCCCCAAACTTGGGATGCTTGAGAAAATGCATTAATGCTATAGTAAAGTTTATTATTGAAGTATGAATATACCTAATCTCCATCTCAACAGACTCTTAAATAGTTCCGTAGGTTTTTAGGACCACATAGGAAGTCCACCACAAGTTCAAAAATAGTTAGAATGCTATTCTACAAAATTATTTAAATCCTAGAGTTTCTTATTTTTTACTTCCAACTAGTAGATATCATAATTTGTACTCTGTGGGGACCAGCTGAATACTGCAAGTGCCATTATTTCTGAAGGCTTCAACTTGTAAAACACATGTAGAAGGAAAATAGAGGGAGCCCTGGCTGGTGGCACAGTGGATAAGGCACCTGCCTGTGAACCCAAAGGTCGCTAGTTTGATTCCCCAGCCAGGGCACATAATGAGGTTGCAAGCCAGGTCTCCAGCCAAGTCCATAGCTGGAGACAGTTGAAAAAGGGAACCATACATTGATGTCTCTCTCTGTCTCTGCTTCTCTCCCTTCCCCTCTCTCTAAAAATAATAAAATCTTTAAAAAGAAAAAAGAAAAACAGAGGGTACTGAAAGAAGTAAGACCTATGCATGACACACACATACACACACACACAAAATCAATCTACTATGTAAGATGGAAAACTCCAAGAAGAATAAGTTGTAGTTCCAGTAGCTTAAAATAAAGTTGAGTTATATTATTGGAGGTAATGGGATCTGACTCAGACATAAAATTCATTTTTTGCTATGGGTTTGGCACTGTCTCTAGGATAACTTTCACAAAAGTGAATTCTGCATTATACCATTTTTGTGATATATTTCACAAAAATAGCATTCAAGAGTAAAATAAATATTTAAGAAAAATGCTTAATTTACTAAAATATATCTAAAATACTATCATTGAACATGTAATAATCATATAATCTATTGGCATATTTTCCATTTTTTGTAGTAACTCTTCAAAATCCAGTATGTACTTTAAATATGTGTAAAAATGTATTTGTGCTTGTGTTTGGTAAAATTGCAATTGATATCACTTTAAAAAAGTAATTCTTTAAATAAAAAACAAAAATCAAATAAACAAAAAAACATTTTATTTACTTATTTTTAGAGAGAGAGGAAGGGAGGTAGAAAGAGAGAAAGAGAAACATCAATGTGTGGTTGGCTCCGGTGCACTCCCAACTGGGGACCTAGCCCACAACCCAGGCATGTACCCTGACTAGGAATCAAATCTGTAACCTTTTGGTTCTTAGGCTGGCTCTCAATGCACTGAGCTACACCAGGGAGGGCATCAAAGTTTTCTATAAACCATTCCACAAGCTTTTTCTTTAAAGATCATTTTAGCTAATGAACATGCCTTAATTCTTAAATTGACTGATTGGGGAAAATTTTATTATTCCCAACTCTCTCCTGAACATTGACTTCCAAGCTCATACCTAAATATCTAATTCTTAGTATCCAATGTAAATATCTCAATCAAAATAAATAGTGTTTCTGCATCACTGATTGAATCCTGACCATTAAAGTTCCTAAAGTGAAAAAGACCCATTCCATAAACCAGACTGATTATCTCAGGATGACAAACAAACTCTTTTTGTTGTTTAATCCACTGTTCACTTAGTGTTTTATACTTGTTCATAGCTAACATAATAAGTAACATGTACCTCTCTTGATATTTATCCTAAATAATAGAATTGCAATTGCCTCTACCAAAATTATCCTTATCTTATTCTGGTTAAGGGGAATGTAAATCAGTTTCAATTTCATAGAATTGACAACAAAGGCTACATATTTTGTATGCAAGAATAATATGGTAGTATTTACTTTTTAAAATTTTAATTTATTATTTTTCAGAGAGAGGGAAAGGGAGAGAAGGAGAGAAACATTGATGTATGGTTGCCTTTCACCTGTCTCTAGCTACAGACCTGGCTGGAGACCTGGCTTGCAACTTGGTTATGTGCCCTGGCTAGGAATCAAACCAGTGACCTTTGGGTTTGCAGGTTGGCACCCATCAACTGAGCCACCAGCCAGGGCTTGTTAGTGTCTGTTTTTTTTTCTTACTGCTGTATTCCCAACATATAATAACAACAAAATGACATATAGGCAAAAAACAAGTATTTATTGAATAGTAAACTAAATTTTTTTTGGAAACTGAGTTCTTTACAGATAAAATATAGGTATTTTAGGAAGCTATGGAAAATTTTATACCCTTAGGGTAAAATTTACCTGTTGAAAAAGTAATTTATTCAATGAATCATTTAAGCATTAAAGTATTAATTTTCAATTACACTTTCATAGCCTAGGGATTAAGAATTAATTCAGAAAATAAGTTCCATTGAAATTCCAAATTGGAAATCATATTCCTTAAATCCATGGCTTCTGCCAAAATCCATGTCTCCTGTGGAGGAGGCATAAAACTACAAAAAGTTTATGAATCCCTTCATTCACTAGACATGATCAGAATATTAAAATATATATTTAGTATATATTTGAATTTATATTTCAAAAATGCAGGTGAAATTCATATTTAATGAATTTAACACATATTTAAGAGTCATACTGTGCTTTTTCCTATATTTTCTCTTAATCGGTAAATACTAAAATCAAAGATAAGTCATCTGTGTCTTTATAAGGATAAAGAAAGATATAATATCTGGATAATTTATCTTCCCTCAAAAGTCTCACTGAAATGTCAAAAGTGGTATATGAATAGATACAAGATTCTGTCACGGCATTAAGAAACAAGAAAGAAAACCATCTACTAACCAAAACCTCAAACAAACCTTAGAAAAATACATATAGTGCAAATGAAACCAAATTAAGAGAAGATCAGAATAGCCTAATTGAATTCTGGCTACATTAAATGTGGTGGGGAAAATATATCCCACAGGTAATGGTTTGGTGGATCATGCTATAGATATCCACCAAGATTACCAGCAGTGGTAGAGTACAGATGATAAAATATCATGGCTGTTGGCAGTAGACAAGTCTCAACTCTGATAATTAATGTTGAAAACTTAACTTTTGTACAATAGAAAAGAAATATATTTGGTGCCTTCTAATATAATACAATATGAAATCTATAGAATCACCTGACAGGTATTTTCACCAAATATGTTGAACTTGAATCTCTTTTGGCCTTTAGATATAGTTTAAGGTTTAAAAGAAATAAAACAAATACCTCAACATCAGAAAACATTAGAACAAACCCATAAAGTGGAATATTATACAATGCAATGGACTGGATATTTTTAGTAACTCAATTACATGGGAAAAAAGTGAGTGTGGTAATGCTCATCAGGCCTAGTTTGAATCCTGATTTAAAAACAACAAAAAATCATAAGCACTTGTTAGTCATGATTCTGGTCTTATGGTTCTACAAAAATTTCTCTTAATTTGTAGAGATGAATCATAATAGATGATTAAATTTGATAGACAACATAATGACCTCCCCCTCAACCATGCAAAGATGTTCATATCCTAACCCCTAGAAAATGTGAATATATGCTACATTGCTAAAGAAGAGTAATGATTCAGTGAAGATTGTTTATCACCTGACCTTGAAATAAAGAAATTACCTTGTATTATTTAGGTGGCCCCAACATCATCATTAAAGGGTGCTTTGAATGTAAAAATGAAAATAGAATATTCAATGTCAGTAATGTGATATGATAAAGACTCAACCAGCAAGGGCTGGCTTTGAAAATGTAAAGGAACCATAAGCCAAGGAATGAGTAGGCCTACAGAAGCTGCAAAGGGCAATAAAAGAGATTCTCCTTGGAGAAATACATGTTTTAAATAAGTCATGTTGTATTTGGAAGTATAGCAAACTAGACAGAAAATTCAGGACAGTCTTACTGGGGATGGAAAGGAAAACAAATAAAAGAGATCATCATAAAAATTTAAACTGATAGACTTCAAATCCACAAAAAGAAATGATAAAAACCTTCTGTCTGTAAATAGTGGCAAAGTAAATGCTTGTAAATAGTGGTCAAGTTTAGCATCCTGAGTTTTATTCTATATACATTTTTGCACAACCCCTCAAAACCATCTTCAACACTGAAGAAAATAGATATATTTGAATTTGGGGGAAATTTAAAATAGGATCATGTTGTTTCTTGAATAAAATTCTTCCTTTTATGAAGTAATCCAGAATTCTTAGTATTTTCTCCAAGCAGAGGACCAGCCTTCTGTTTTTCCTGTCATTCTTCCCTCTTTCTCTTCACTTCAATCCTGTTTATCCCTTTTCTCTATTTTCTGCTTCTCCTTCTCTCAAGGTTTTCATACTTTTGCTTTCCTGTTATCTTTAATTCATCCTCTACTACCAACTCCCCATCAACACAACCACTTTTAAGGTAACCATATATTAAATATCATCTAAGACAGAAGGAAAAAAACCTTGGCTTTCCAGCTAATGATTTCCATTTTGCATAACTATAGTACATTATACATGTTCTTCTTAGTACTTATAAAAATTGAAATAAAATGATTGCAATAAAATATAAATACATTGAAAAAATTAAAAGTGTATTAAAAGTTGCTTATTTCCTACTTTGTTTTGGTTTTCATAAAATAGTTCCTATCAAGAGGGTTTCATGGAAGCAGATACTGTGTCTTTTTTATCTAGTGAAGATTAGATTGTCTTAAATTATATGCTGAATACATTTCAAAATATTTTATGTATATAAATTTTGTTATTAAAATATGTTTACTCAGAAGCAGTAAGATAATGCCTTCCACCTTTAAAAGATGAAATAAACAAAAATTAACAGTAAAACATGTTTGGTTATTATAATATGCATATATTGAATGTGTAAATCTAACATTGTATATCACTAAAAATTTATAATATTTTTCAAATTTCTGAGTTATTTTCAAAAAAGGTTAGAAATTATATACACCTCATTGTCAGAATTCAGTGCAAACTATGTGACATTAACATCAAAAGAATAAAAGGCCCCCAAATCAAACCACCTGGAATACCCAAAAAAGGCAAGAGCTATTTTACACATTATCTGTGTCAAAGATAAAGTGATTACGGTAACTTTAGTCTATTTCAAAATTTACAAGTATGAATTCAAAAAAGATAGCACTATAACAACACATTTACACATTTTGCTGTATTGAAATGACCAAATTGAACACAAATAAATATAAAGGGAGTAATTTCCCTGATTTAAAAGAGAACACTTGAAGCAGAATTGAAAGAAAAAAGAGAAACTTCAAACTATTTTATAAATACAATATTATTTGGACCAAACCAACAAAGATCATAAGAAAATATTTTTTTTTGGAAGAATTAATTTAAATTTTCAATATCATATGCTTCTAATTGTCTCAACTCAATAGTTCTGTGTAGACTTAAAGTAATCATAGACAATAAAGGTGTGAAGCTTGGTTCCGATAAAATTTTTTTATTAACATGCAAACTTAAATTCTATGAAATTTATATATTACATAACATTTTATTTTGCTTTTTCAACAATTTAAGAATATAAACATGTAAAAATCATTCATAGTTTTCCAATAGTGGATACCTTTCCATTTATTTGTGTTATTAAATTTATTTAATCAATATATCATAGTTTTTAGTGTGCGTATCTTTAATGTTCTTGGTTAGATACATTCCTAAGTATCTTACTATTTTTATTCTATTATTTTGATGGGATTGTTTTTTTATTTCTTTTTTCAAATACTTTGACATTAGTGTATAGAAACACAACTGATTATTATGTACTGAATTTGTATTCGGAAAATTTACTAAATTTGTTAACTAGTTCTAACGGATTTTTGGTGCCATCTTTAGGATTTCCTATATATTAATATAAGATCATGTAATCTGATGAAACAATTTTCCTTTTTCCTTTCTTATTTGGATGCCTTTAATTGATTTTTCTTGCCTGATTGCTCTGGCTAAGAATTCAGTACTATGTTAAATAGGATTAGTGAGAGTGGGTACTCTTGCTTTGTTCCTGATTTTAGAGAAAAAGTTTTTAATCTTTACTATTAAATATGATGTTAGCTGTGGATTTGTCATATATGGATTTCTTATGAGAAAGTGTGTTTCTTCTGTCTGATTGTATTCAGTTTTATCATAAGTGGATATTGAATTTTATCAAATATTTACTTCTTCATTGGGTAAAATGGTACACATTTTATCCTTCATTTTACCATTGTGATTTATCACTTTTTTGATTTACATATGATGAACTATCTTTTCATGTCAGAAATAATTTCTACTATATCATTGTAGTATAACCCTTTTAATGTCCTATTGAATTTATTTTTCTGTTTTTTGTTGAGAATGTTTTCATCTATATTCATTATAAATATTGGTCAGTAGTTTTCTTTACTATAGACTGTTTATTTGTCTTTGATATAACAGTAATGCTGGCCTTGTAAAATGACTTTGGAACTGTTCCATCCTAGATAATATTTTTGTAAGAGATTGAGAAAAATTATCATTAATACTTCCTTAAGTGATTCATAGAATTCACCAGTGAACTCATCTGTCTGGACTTTTCTTAGAAGGTTTCCTATGATTGTTTCAGACTCCTTGCTCAATATTGATCTCTTCAGATTTCTATTTCTTCATGATTTAGTCTTGGTATATTTCTAGATATTTATCATTTTTTTCCCTACATTGTCTAATTTGTTGGCATAAATTGTTCATAGTAGTTTTTTTTTCTTAATTTATTTTTTATTGTTATATTACATTCATCTCATTTCCCCCCATTTGCTCTCCCCTTCCCCACCCTCCTTATCTCCCTCCCCACAGTCATTCCCATCTGTTGTCCATGTCCATGAGTCATCCATGTTAGTTCCTTGACTAAACTCTTCCCCTTCTTTGCCTCCTTCTCCATCTCCCCCTCCCCTCTGCACACTGAAAGTGTGTTCCTTATATTCATGTCTCTGATTCTGTTTTGCTTGCTTGCTTGCTTGTTTATTAGTCTCCTGTATTAAGTGAGAACATGTGGTATTTAATTTTTGTTGCCTGCCCTATTTCACTAAGCATGACTCTCTCCAGTCCCATCCATGCTATTGCAAATGGTAGTTCTCTCTTTCTTTCTGCTGTATAGAATTCCATTGTGTAAATGTACCAAAGTTTTTTGATCCATTCATCCACTAAAGGGCACTTAGGTTGTTGCCAGCATTAGGCTATTGTCAATGGTGCTGCTATGAACATCAGGTTGCACAGGTTCTTCTGAATTGGTGGTTCAGGATTCTTTGGGTATAATCCTAGCAGTGGAATTACTGGGTCATAAGACAGTTCTATTCTTGGTTTTTTAAGGAAATTCCATACTGTCTTCCATAGTGGCTGCACCAGTCTGCATTTTCACCAACCAGCAATGCACCAGGGTTCCCTCTTCCATATCCTCATCAGCATTTGTTGTTTGTTGACTTGTTGATGATGGCATTCAGACAGGAATGAGGTGGTAACTCATAATTTTAACTTGCATCTCTCTGATGGCGAGTAATGTTGAACATTCTTTCATGTGTCTATGGGTCCTCTGTATATCTTCCTTGGAGAAATGTCTGTTCAGGTCCCTTGCCCATTTTTTAATTGGGTTGTTGATCTCCCTGGTGTTGAGTCATGTTAGTTCTTTATATATTCTGGAGATCTTTATTTATTTTGTCTGAGGTGTCATTGGCAAATATGTTTTCCCATATGGTTGGTTCCCTTTTTATTTGTTTGATGTTTCCTTTGGCTGAGCAGAAACTTTCAGTTCGATACAATCCCATTTGTTTATTTGTTCTTTTATTTCCCTTGCCTTGGGAGATATTTCAGTAACAATTTTGCTGCATGGGGTATCTGCAATTTTTCGCCTGTTTTTCTATTGGGCTTTTATGGTGGCATTGCTTATCTTTAAGTCTTTTACCCATCTTGAGTTCATTCTGGTGTATGGTGTAAGTTGGTGGTCTAGTGCCATTTTTTTTTTTTTTTTTTTTTTCATGTTGCTCTCCAGTTCTCCCAACACCACTTGTTGAAGAGGCTATTTGCACTCCATTTTATGTTCCTTCCCCTTTTGTTAAATATTAGTTGACCACAGAGTCCTGGGTTTATTTCTGGGCTCTCTATTCTGTTTCATTAATCAATATGTCTATTCTTATGCCAGTACCAGATTGTTTTGATTACAGTGAACTTCTGTATAGCTTGATATCTGATATTATGGTTCCTCCTACTTTGTTCTTCTTTCTCAGGATTGCTGTAGCTATTTGGGGTCATTGTTGACCCCATATAAATTTTTTAAGTGTTTGTTCTAATTCTGTGAAATATGATGTTGGTATTTTAATAGGGATTGCATTGAATCTATAGATGGTTTTGGGCAGTATGAGCATTTTAATGATGTTAATTCTTCCCAACCATGGACATGGTATACACTTCCATTTATTTGTATCAGCCTTAATTTCTTTCTTCAATGTTCTGTAACTTTCTGAGTGCAAGTCCTTTACTTCCTTGGTTAAGTTTATTCCTAGGTATTTTTCTTATTGCTATGGTAAATGGGATTTGTTTCCTAGCTTCTATCTCTGATGTTTCATTGTTGGTGTATAAAAATGTCTTTGATTTCTGGATATTGACTTTGTATCCAGCTATTTTGCCAGATTCCCTTATTAGGTGGAGTAGTTTTTTAGTGGAGACTACAGGGTTTGGCATGGACACTATCATGTCATCTGCAAATAATGACAGTTTTACTTTCTCCATTCCAATTTGGATGACTTTGATTCATTTTTCTTGTCTGATAGCTGTAGCTAGAATTTCCAAGACTATGTTGAACAGAAGTGGAGGGAGTGGACACCCTTGTCTTGTTCCTGATCTTAAGGGAAAGGCTTTTAGTATTTGCCTGTTGGGTATGATGTTAGCTGCAGGTTTCTCATATATGGCCTTTATTATGTTGAGGCATGCTCCCTCTATTCCCATCTTGCTGCATGTTTCTATCATAAAAGGGTGTTGTACTTTATCAAATGCTTTTTTGGCATCTATTGATATGATCATATGGTTTTTGTCATTTAGTTTGTTTATGTGGTGTATTACATTTATTTATTTGTGAATATTGAACCATCCTTGCATCTCTGGGATGAATACCACTTGTTCATGGTGTATAATTTTTTTAGTATATTGCTGGATCCAGTTTGCCAGTATTTTATTGAGAATTTTAGCATCTATGTTCATCAGAGATATTGGTCTGTAGTTTTTGTTTGTTTGTTTGTTTATTGGGTCTTGACTTGGTTTTGGGATTAGAATAATACTGGCCTTATAAAAATTTTTTGGAATAGTTTGAGGAGGATGGGAGTTAGTTCCTCCCTAAATATTTGGTAAAATTCACCTGTGTAGTCATCTGGACCAGGGCTCTTGTGTGCTGGGAGTTTTTTGATTACTTCTTCAATTTCACTAGTTGTTATCAGTCTATTCAGGATTTCTGCTTCTTCTTAATTGAGTTTTAGTAGGTTATACATTTCCAGAAATTTGTCCATTTCATCCAGGTTGTCAAGTTTCTTATCATGTCATTGCATGTAGCAATTTCTTACAATCTTTTGTATTTCTGTGGTATTGGTTGTGAGTTCTCCTCTGTTGTTTCCAATTTTGTTTATTTGGGTCCTCTCCTTTTTTTCTTGAATTTGTGGAGGCCTGTCTTGTGACTTACCATGTGGTCTATCTTTGAGAACATTCCATGTGTTTTAGAGATAAATTTGTATTTTGCTTCTTTGGGGTGAAAAATTCTGTACGTTAGTTAAGTCCATTTCATCTAGAGTGTTGTCCAGTGCTACAATATCCTTGGTGTTTTGTTTTTTTTCTTTTCTGCTTGGAAGATCTGTCCATTGTTGATAATGGGGTATTAAAATCCCATACTATTAGTGTGTTGCTATCTGTATCCTTCTTGAAGTCCTCCAAGATTTTCCCTATATACATTATGTATTTGGGTGCTCCTATGTTGGATGCATATGTCTTCTTGATGGATTATTCCCTTAGGTATTATGAAATGCCCTTCTTTGTCTCCTTTTATGTACTTCATTGTGAAATCTGTTTTGTCTAATACAATTATTGCTAACCTAGCCTTTTTTTAGTCTATTTGCTTGAAATATATTTTTCCATCCCTTCACTTTCAGTCTGTGTCAATCTTTTGTTTTGAGGTGGGTCTCTTGCAGACAGCATATATGTGGGTCATGTTTTATTATCCATTCAGCTATCATATGTCTTTTTATTGGTGCATTTAATGCATTTATGTTTAAAGTTATTATTGACAGGTACTTCTTCATTGACATTTTTCCCCTTTGTTCCTGTATTCCTGTCTCTCTTTGTTTCTTCATCTTTTTAAAGCATGCCTTTTAGCACCTCTTGCAGTGCTGGTTTGGTGGAGGTGTGTTCTTTTAGCCTTATTTGTTTGGGAAACTCCTTTTTTTGCCTTCCATTTTTAATAAGAGCCTTTCTGGGTAGAGTATTCTTGGTTGGAAGCCTTTGTTTTTCATTACTTGGAGTTTGCCTTTGTTTTTTTGTTTTTTTGTTTTGCCATCCCCTTCTGGCTTGTATTGTTTTGTTAAGAAATTGTTTGATAATCTTATGAGAGCCCCCTTGTATGTTCTTAGATGTTTCTCTCTTGATGCTTTTAGGATTTTCTCCTTGTCTTTGAAGTTTGCCATTTTAATGATGTGTCTTGGAGTGGGCCTTTTTGGGTTCATCTTCTTTGGGACCCTCTGTGCTTCCTGCACTTGAGTGATATTTTTGCTCATCAAGTTAGGGAAATTTTCTGCCATTACTTTTTCAAACAGGTTTTCTATCCCTTGCTTCTCTTCTCCTTGTGGTATCCCTATAATATGGGTATTATTGCATTTCACATTGTCCTGAAGCTCTCTTAAAACCTCTTCATTCTTTTTCAGTCTGTTTTCATTTTGTTGCGTTGTCTGGTTATTTTTTTCCATGTTTATCCTCCAATTTGCTGATCTGATCCTCTGCTTCCTCTAACTTGCTTTGGATATCTTCTATTGAGTTCTTCAGTTCAGAAATTGTATTCTAAGTTCCTTGTAGTTGCCCTGGAGTTTTTTGTCATTTCTCTGAGCTCGTTGAGCTTTCTTATAACCATTTCTTTGAATTCCATGTTTGATAGTTTGCTTGTTTCTGTTTCATTTTGCAGTCTTTCTGGGGCATTCTCCTTTCCTTTTGGTGATGGACTGTTTCTTTTTCTCCCCATTTTGGGTGTCTGTTCTTGCTTGTTTTTGTTTCTTGGATTAATCTGTTGTGACTCCCTGCCTTCATGGAGTGCCCTTTTGTGGTAGGAGACTTATGGGATTCATTGGTGTAGTCTCCTGGATTTCCTCAACTTGTTGCTCTTAGGGTGCCCTTTATGTCATTAATTTGGGCTGTTGGTTTATGTGTTTCTCCTTGATGAGTTTTTTACTCCACCTGGCTGATTGAAAGACACACCTTCTACCACGTCTCATATACTGTTAGTTGAGGATTAATTATTTGTGTAGTTCTCACCTGTAGAACTCAGGTGCTTGAGGCTAACAGAGATCCATTTCCTGAATCTACCTCTTTTCCTTTATCAAGTCTCTGCAGTCTGCAGTCAGGCTTAAGTACCTTGTGGGACAGGATCTACCAATTTGGAGACTGACAGGGCTGGTTCCAAATGCCACACCCCCAATAGGCTGAGCTTCCAGAAGTCTTGCACCACTACTTGTGCAGAGGGGCAGAGTGGTGGCCTCTCTCTTCACCACAGCCTCTGTAAGATGGGCTCTGGGCTCTGGGCTCTGAGGGTGGTGGCAAGGTGCCATGGGCTGTGCAGGATCTGAGGTGGGCTCACCACAGGGGTGTGCTGCTTTTTATGTAGCCAATTGCTGTGGTGGCTTCCTCTCCTGTGCCAGCTCTGCAAGGCAGGCTCTGTGGGAGTTGATGCAGTGCTGTGTGGGTGTGGGCCTCTCTTCCCGCTCAGTTCCAAGCTGCCCACTCTGCTGGTGGTGGCCGGAGCTCTGTTTTTATGCTCCTGGCTCCTGCATGCTCCCGCCTGGCACCGCTGGCAGGGGCTCTCTTCCCCGGCAACTGCTTATCTAGGTTCTGACAGTCACATTCCAGGTCTCTCAGACCCCACCTCCATAGCTTTCATGCAGTCCCTCCCCTGCAGGAGCTCAACTCCTCAGTGCTCCCAAGTTTGTGCTCACTGTCCCCACTGTTTGCTGCTCAAATATCCAGTTAACAAGTGGCCTGAAGCTGCCTTTAGTCAGAGCCACCCCTGTCCAGAGCTGACCTTGGCCTGCTGGCTCTGGAACTATCTCACCAACTCACTCATAGATCTCTGCCACCTCTGGGTCATGCACCTTGGAATCCAGATCCTAACCACACTAATTCTCTGGGACTTGCACCTGTGCCATGTTCCTTACCCTATCCTCCATTGCTCTGGAGCTTGAGCCAGTCTCCAGCACTGCCTACTACTCTGCCACCATCTTCAAAATCCAAAGCATTCTTTTTCTTTCTTAAAGATTTTATTTATTATTTTTAGAGAAAGGAGAAGGGAGAGAGACACAGAGGGAGAGAGACATCAATGTATGGTTGCCTTTCACCTGCCTCGAGCTACAGACCTGACTGGTGACCTGGCTTGCAACCTGGTTATATGTCCTGGCTGGGGAATCAAACCAGCAACCTTTGGGTTCACAGGTGGGCTCCTTATCCACTGTGCCACCAGCCAGGGCTCCCAGAGAACTCTTTTTCATCTATGATTTTGTTTCTTCTGTTTTTCAGACTATTTCTTAAGTTTCTTCACTTTCACTAATATCTATCTTTGATGATTTAAAGAGTTGTAGATGATTGGATGCTTTCATCTTCCAAATGTTTTTATTTTCCTTTGATAGCATACATACTGCAAAATTAAGAAGAAACTGTGGTAATCCAGGTATGTAAGGGTTATAGTGACTGTATCCTGCTAGAAATCCTCTCATTAGATGTCTGGATAACTGTAATTTCTTTAGCATCCCCTACATCCCATGAAGCTGTCTTGGTGCCCAGCAACCTCTGCATACACCACCAGTTATTATTATAATTTACTTTATATATATTTACATGATACAATGTTAGGTGCAGAACTATTTCCATTTATTATTTCTTCTTTATTAACTGACTTGCATCATTATATGATGAACTTTTTTCTCTTTAGATAATTTGTAACAAAAATTTATTTTGTCTGATTTAAGTGTATTTATACCTGCTTTCTATTGGTTACCACTTTCTTGAAATATCCTTCACATTCAGTTAGTGTATCCTTAAAGCTAAAATGAGTCTCTTTTAAGCAGTCTATTATTGGAATTTTTAAAAATTCATTAAGCTCTTCTATATCTTTTGATAGGAAATGTTGATCTACTTGCATTTAATTACTGATTGGTAAGGATTTACTTTTGCCAGTTTTAAAACTTGTTTCCTGACGCTTTTGTGTATTACTTGTTTCTTGCTGCCTTTCTTACTATCATCTTTTATAATTTGATAACTTTTGCTGAGTGTTTGGTTCATTATGATCTTTCATGTACCTACTACAGAGTTTTTCTTTGTGGTTACCATATGCTGAAAGCCACTTAACTTCAACAGTATGCATAAATGTTATACTTTTATTTCTCCTTCCCTCAAATTTTAGGTCATTAATATTTCAACTTATAATTTATTTTATACTTGGTATCGAATAATAATGAATGTACTCACTATTATTTCAATGTTATATATTTAACTTTTAAACCACTTTAATAAACAAGTTATTTATATATTACTCTTCCACTATTAGAGAATATAATTTTGACTATTTGCATTACTAGTGAGTTTTAAAAATTACATATTTTTATGATGTTAATCAACATTCATTTAGTTCAACTTAAAAACAACTTGAAGATCATCTTGTAAGGCACATCTAGTGGTTAAATGACTCCCTCAGCTTTTGAATGTTTGTGAAAGTCTTTATCCCTGCCTTATTTATGATGAGTAACTTTGTTTGGTATAGTATTTTTGTTTAACAACTTTTTTTTCTTTCAGTACTTTGAATATATCAGCGCATATCATTAATGCATTATTCTGCATGTTCAAGTCTGCTATTGAGACTCTATTAATTTTTTATTATAATTATTGATTTTTCAGCCATAGGGTGTCTGTTTTTTTGTTTTTGAAGGTTTCTATTTTTTTTGTCAAATCTCTCATTTTTATGCATTTATTTACTAAATTTTATTTTCTTTTCTGTCTCTGAGTTCCTGTAGTTCACTGAACCTCTCTAAGAGGACATCTGACTTGTCAGATTGTTGGAAGATCTCTATAACTTTAGCTTCAGTTATTAGAGCTTTATGAGTTCCATTTATTGGCATCACATTCATCTGATTTTTCATTATCATTGATTTCTTGCATTGGTATATATGCATTTATTAAGTCATTTCCTCTTCCAAATGCAAGTTTGCTTTGTTGCAGAAAGACCCACTTGTCAGTTTAGCTTGGGGTGCTGGACAGATTAGCTGGTAGCATCTGTGGATAAATAGGGCTTACTGTAGGATATCAAATTCATTGAGACTACCACCCATGGTCTGAGTTCAAGGGTGTATGCCACTGACTGGGGTTCATGGCTGGTTCAGCCCATTGTCTGTGCTCTGTGTTCCACAGTGCTTCCAAGTGAACTTATTGATCAGTTATGGCTGCCAGCTATACTCCACGTTTTGATGGGACCACTAGCTGGGCTGTGCAATCACTTTGGTTAGAAAGGGTTTTAGACTCTGTTCTCTGTCAGGGTGTCATTAATGGTAGGGAAAAGTTAATGGTTTGAATTTGCTTTCACTCCTGGTCAGGCGTGTCTCAGTTTGTATTCCCTTACCAGATGGTACAACTGTCTAGACATGTTCAGGCAGGGCCACAGGCTCTGTCCTGAAGTTGGGATGGGAGTGCAGGCTTAGATTCATGATCAGATAGTTCACTGACTATGCTCTGCTTCTGTAAATAAAAAAATAAAAATGCTAACCAAACATGTTTTAGTTGGAAGAGAGCTATCGCTGTGTCCTGAAGTTGGAGAGATCTACAGAATTCTTCATACCTGAGTAAAATCACTGGCTGGGACCCCTGTGTGAGCAGGGTCCCAGTCTGTGTTCAGCAATCAGTCAGGTTTGTGTGCTGGGATCTACTCTTGTATAAGTTTATAGGCTGGACTATGTGGCTAGGCAGAACTATAGGCTGTACTTCAAGGTTGGCCAGGTCTATTTGTTAGGCTCCCTGCCTAGATAGGTTTATAGGAGAGTCCCCAAAGATGCCTGGATTATTTGGCCTAACTTCCTAAATGATTGTTCATCAAGGACTGAAAATATGCTTCCTTGCCCATACAGGGTGATAGAATGCATTCCATCCAGTATGGCCTATTGACTGGGGACCCAAATCAGGCACAAATGACAAATGAACTTTCTGGCCAAACAGGACCACCAACTAGCTCTGGAGATAGGCAGAGCTCTGGCTGAAATATCTGCTTGAGTGATGCTTTGAGCAGTTATGCTATCTGCCAATATCTGAGCAGATTGATGTAAACACCACATCCTCTCTGCCTTTCTCTGATCCCTAATGGTAGAGAGCCACAGATTCCCCCAGTTAATCCCTATAAGGCAAAATCAAGTGTGCCTTAGGAAGCATCCTGCAACACTAGGCAAGCTTTATGTTTACCTGAGACTCTCGTTTATCATTGAAGAGAGCATAGGCACAGCGGAAAGGAAGCATCTCAGTGCAGCTCTGAGAGAAGGGTGGGAGAAGGGTGATAACCTGGGAGAAGGGTGATACAGTAGTGCGAAGCTAGGCCTTTCCTCTTCTTCTGTGCTCCTTTTTGTTCTTTGAAGTCCAGATAGGTACTTCAGCCTCACACCCTGGTTCTAGAATTTTCATAATGGTGTTTTGTCTTTGGTTAGTTCCCAGTTGGTCTTCTTCGGGGAGTGACTGAAGTCAGGACTGACCTATGTGATCATCATGATAATGTCACTAGCAATTGACATTCCTGTACTCTGTACAAATATATTCTATGACCAAGCACAGCAGAAGCACAGTCTTTTTGGTTTTACATTTGTTTGTTTTCTCCTTTTTATTGACCAGCTTCTTGAACTGAAAGTAGTAAATCCTGAAAATGGCAGTAGGCTAGGAGAAAAATAAGATACACTGAATTTCATTGATTTTAAGATCCCCATTTTCTCACAAGTAGCGCACATTTTATTTTCTTATTGTCAATAATGTCTTGTAGTCTTTGTCAACCAATCTGGAGTTGTGAAGCAGTTTTTAGTGCCTGCACATACACCGACTTGGTCATCTATTTTATTTCTCAATGCAATTGTGTTGTAAATTTCATTGTTACTACACATGTTGGATTTAATTGCCATTAAAATGGCATCATGAATTTAACCATGAGGCATTCATATTATAAAATGAAATCTCTGATTATGTAAGAAAGTTCAGAAACATTCATTTGATATCAGTAGAGTAAATTTTATTGTTGAAAGAATGACAATGATTCCACATTTTATTTTAAAGCAACCATCAAGTACTATGCAGAACCTAAGAAAATATGATGTTCACAAGTAGATAAAACAATTAAATTTTATTTCTGAGATACATGAAAGAATTGACTATTGCATGACAAACAGTACATGTAAATGTAGGTGGAATTTCTAACCCTTTTGGAACAGACTGAAGAAATTCAAAAGAACAAGAGGTTACTGTGATATACTTTTGAAGCATTAAGTAATGGTTAAATTAACAAACTATTTTAAATTATTGATCATACATTATCATAATCAGTTGAGTTGATAAAATATGGTAATAGATCTTAAGGTAATTTTGAAGTGGCTGACTAATGTTGAATTAGGGAAAATAATACCTTATGTATAAACACAAATATTTAACCATCTTTTTCCTTTTCCTTGATATAACTCAAAAGCAATAATTTTAGAGAATTTTCCAATTGTCAGTCCTAGAAATTTTACACATACATATATATGTTAACATTTCTAAAACATTATAAACTTTATAATTTTAATTGAGAAAAATATATAAAAAGGAAAAATAATAAAAACAGAGACAAAAACTAGAATCTCCACTGTTGGATTCCATGATAGGCCATTCTCTTTCTGATTATTATTTTATCTATTTTAAAAATATATTTTATTTATTATTTTTAGAGGGAGGAGGAGGGAGAAAGGCAGAGAGACAGAGAGAGATATCAGTGTATGGTTGCCTTTCACCTGTCTCCAGCTACAGACCTGGCTAGAGATCTGGCTTGCAATCTGGTTATGTTGCCCTGGCTGGGAATCGAACCAGTGACCTTTGGGTTTGCAGGCCGGTACCTTATCCACTGTGCCACCAGCCAGGTTTCATTATTATTTTTTTGTATAAATTTGTGAACTATTTATCTTTCTTAATTTTATATATTATTTTATTTACTTTTTAAAAAATATTGGTCATTCTGAAAAAAAATGTCCTCATTCATCCAGCCAAAATGCCTAGGTCCACAGTCAATCTCCACACCACTGTCCATGTCCATGGTCATTTATATACGTCCTTTGACTAATCTTTTCCCCTACTATTCACAATCCTCCCCTTCCTCTCTTTCTTCTGAGAGATGTCAGTCTGTTTCATGTTTTCATGTCTCTGGTTCTGTTTTGTTTGTTATTTTATTTTATTTATTAGTTTCCTCATATAAGTGAAATATATGGTATTTTTTTCTTTTGCCAACTGGCTTATTTCATTTAGCATAATGCTCTCCAGTTCCATCCATGCTATTGTGAAGGGTAGGAATTTCTTCTTTCTTTAAGCTGTAGAGTAGTCCATTGTATAAGTATACTACAGTTTTTAAATCCATTCATCTACTGATGGGCACTTGGGCTGTTTCCAACACATGGCTATTGTATTTGGTGCTACTGTGAACTATGAATATATGGATGCACAGGTTCTTTTGAATCAGCGGTTCAGGATTCTTAGGGTATATTCCCAGCAATGGACTCACTGGGTCTAAAGTCAATTCCATTTTTAAGTTTTTTAAGGAATTCCATACTATTTTCCACAGGGCTACACCAGTCTGCATTTCCACCAACAGTGTACTAAGGTTCCCTTTTCTCCACATCCTTGCCAGCACTTGTTGTTTTCTGATTTATTAATGATAGCCATTCTGACAGGTATGAGGTTATATTTCATTGTGGTTTTAATTTACATCTCTCTGATGGCTAATAATGTTGAGAAATTTTTCATATATCTATGGCCTTCTGTATACACTCCTTGGAGAAGTGCCTTTTCAGGTTCTTTGCACATTTTTTGGTTGGATTCTTTTTCTTCCTGGGGTTGAGTCTTATGAGTTCTTTATATATTTTGTGTATTAAACCCTTATCTGATGTATTATTAGCAAATATGTTCTCTCATATAGTCAGTTCCCTTTTCATTTTTGATGATAATTTCTTTAGCAATACAGGAGCTTTTTAATTTGATATAAGACCATTTGTTTATTCTTTCTTTTACTTTCCTTGCTTTAGGAGATATATTGGTGAAAATATTTCTATGTGAGATATCTAAAATTTCACTGCCTGTTTTCCTGTAATATTTTAAGTTCTTTATTCATTTTGAGTTTATTCTGGTGTGTGGTGTGAGTTGGTGATCTAATTTTTTTTTTTTTTTTTAATATACCAGTCCAGCTCTCCCAACATCCACTGAACAGGCTATTTTTACTCCATTGTATGCTCTTGCCCACTTTGTCAAATATTAATTGACCATTGAGATAAGGGTTTATTTCTGGCTCTTTATTCTGTTCCACTGATCATTGTATTTATTCTTATACCAATACAAGTTGTCTTGATTATAGTAGCCTTGAAGTATATAGTTTGATATCAGGTATTGTGATTCCTCCAACTAAAGTAACTGCTATAAAAAGAAGAAATATATAGAGAGAGAAACACAAGTACAAAGGGAAATATGACAATGAATAAGTACGCATCAATAATAATCTTAAATGTAAATGGATTAAGTGCTCCAATCAAAGACACAGCATAGCTGAATGGATAAGAAAACATGACCTGCATATATGCTAGCTACAAAAGACACAACTCAGAGCAAAAGAATTACAGAGGCTGAAAGTAAAGGGATGGAAAAAAGTATTCCAAGCAAATGGACATTGAAAAAAAAGCTCGGGTAGCATTATGTATATCAGACAAAACAAAGGCCATAATAAGAGACAAAGAAGGTCACAACATAATACTTAAGGGAGTAGTTAAACAAGAGGATATAACTCTTATAAACATGTATGCATCCAATATAGGAGTACCTAAATATATAAATAAAATATTAGAAGGCTTTAAGAAAGAGATAGACAATAACATAGTCATTGTGGGGCATTTAACACCACAGTGTCAACAACAGATAGATCTTCCAAACAATTAACAAAAGTATTGTAACATTGAACTGCACTCTAGATTGATGGACTTAATTGATATTTACAAAATATTTCATCACAAATAAGCAAAATATACATTCTTCTCAAACCCACATGGGTAATTCTCAAAGACAATCCACATTGTCTGAGACAAAAAAAGAATAAAAGAAAACCTTAACAGATTCAAGAAAATTGAAATAATATCAACTATCATCTTAGATTACTATGGATTGAAAGTAGAAACCAACCTCAAGGGAAAAATACTCAAAAACATTCTAATACATGAAGTCTGAATAGCACATTAGTAAATAATGAAAAGGTTAACAGTAAGATCAAGGAAGAAATCAAAAGGTATCTGGAAACAAATGAAAATAAATGCACAACAACCTAAGACCTATGGGACACAGCAAAGGCACTCCTCAGAGGTAAGTTCATAACAACACAGACCTACCTAAAGAAGACAGAAAAACCTCAAACAAACAACTTAACCCTACTTCAAAAATTAGAGGAACAACAACAAACAAAGCCCAAATCAAGCAAAAAAAGGGAAATAATCAAGGTCAGAGCAGAGTTAAATTACATAGAGAGTAAAAAAGAAATCCAAATGATCAATGAATTCAGAGACTGATTCTTTGAAAAGATAAACAAAATTGATAAACGATTAACCAGAATCATCAAGATGAAAAGGAAAAGAACCCAAATAAATAAAATTTTTAAAAAAGGAAGGAATAACCAATAGCACAGAAATACAAAGGATTGTAAGAAATTACTATGAACAACTATATCTCAAGAAATTGGACAATGTGAGTGAAATGGACTAATTTCTAGAATTACGCAATCTTCCAACACTAAATCAGGAAGAAGCAGACTACCTGAATACACAGATAATAACTAGCAAAATTGAAGTAGTAATTTAAAAAAATAAAACAAAACAAACAAAAAAACTACTGACACACAAAAGCCCTGGACCAGATAACTACACAGGCAAATTTTACCAGATGTCCAAAGAAGAATTAACACCAATCCTTCTCAAACTATTCTAGAAAATTTAAGAAAAGGGAAGACTTCAAAACTTATTTTATGAGACCAATATTACCCTATTCCCAAAACCAGGTAAAGATATAACAAAGAAATAAAATTACAGGAAAATATCTCTGATGAACACAGATCCTAAAATCCTCAACAAAATACTAGCAAGCTGGATCTAGCAAAAATTTAAAAAGATCATATACTATGTTCAAGTGGGATTTATTCTAGGAATGCAAGTAGAATATTCACAAATCAATAAATATGATATAACACATAAGCAAAATGAAAATCAAAAAGCACATGATCACATTAATAAATGCAGAAAAAGCCTTTGATAAAATTCAGTACCCATTTGTGATTAAAAAGAAACACTAATAAAGGCCATATACAAAAAACCTACTGCCAGCTCATGCCCAGTGTGCAAAAGGTAAAAGCATTACCATTAAGATCAGGAACAAGACAATGGTATCCACTTTCACCACTTTTATTCATCATAGTACTAAAGATCCTAGCCTCAGTAATCAGACAAGAAGAAAAATGAAAGGCATCTAAATTAGAAAGGAGGAAGTAAAACTGTCATTACCGCAGATGATATGATAATGTACATAGAAAATGCTATAGGCTCCACCAAATGACTACTTGACCTCATAAGTTAATTTGGCAATGTAGTGGAATACAAAGTCAATATTCAGAAATCAATGGCATTTCTATATACAAACAATGAAATATAAGAAAGAGAAACTAAAAAAAAAAAATCCCATTGTTGTAAGCAGCAACAAAAAATAAAGTACCTATGAATAAATTTAACAAACAAGGTAAAAGACTTATACTTGGAAAACTATAGAACACTGAAGAAAAAAATTAAAGAAGATACAAATAAATGGAAGCATATAATCTGTTCATAGATTAGAAGAATTAACATCATTAAAATGTCTATACTACTCAAAGCAATCTACAGATTCAACACAATTCCTATTTATATAGCAATGGCATATTTCACAGACCTAAAGAAATACTTTAAAAATTTACATAGAACCAAAAAAGACCCCAACCAGCCATAGCAATCTTGAGAAAGAAGAACAGAGTTGAAGAGCTCATAATACCTGATATAAAGGTTTTGTGATGGAAATATTTGTCTAAGTTCCTGACCTAAGGCAACGACCAGATTACTCCATGACATACATGTTGGTTCCCTTAATTGTTCACTTTGGAAAGAGCCAGCCAAAATATATATCTATTTGTTATCATTACATCCACTGTCAGCTATTATTTTAGCAAGTTTTTATGTGCATGAATATCCCTAATTAGGGAAAAATTAAGTTAAAATAAGGAACTAGGTCAACAACAGATAATGAAGTTGTCATTATGTCAAATTATGCAGGTGAAGGTTTCTGAGGAAATGTATTGAGTTGAGGGCTGGGTGAGCTCAATTTGGTGGATAGAATTACAATAGTTTAGTAGGTATCAGTCAAAAGCTTCAGGCTTCTTTTCTTTCTTTTTTTTTATGGTTTCCCTGAATCCCAATGCTACAACCTCAATTAGTCATTTTATCAGAATATTTGCAAAGTTACTCCCATAGTTGACATGATGTCAGCTATGTTACTTTAATTTGTCTGTCATTTGTCTCCCTGGGTCTTAGCGTCTAAGTATAAAATGAGAGATGTTATCCCAAAAAGCTCTTAATGATTACTGTTTTTTATCATGCTTATACAACTTTATTCTAGGACAGTCTGAAAAAAGTTGACTATTTCTCTAAGATATTTCTTGCTCAATTTGTATCCATCATTGGATTTCCCCGCTGTTCTATTAAAAGTATCGGTAGTGTCTTTATAAGATACCATGGTATTCTTAAAGTTAAAATGGCAAAAGATGATCAAATAAAAACAAAAATAACTTTCCAAAATGAAATTATAATGTAGAATGGTAAAATGTGTTTAATAATTAGGTTTGATGAAACAGACTTAACATTTAGGAAATATATTAAGTTGGATTGCTCACTGTTCATAACAATTTAAAATAAAGTAAAAAAGTATTACAAGTACATTGATTAAATATTTTATAATCTGAAAGTTGACATCGGTTTTTAAAAGTATGTAATGAAGGTAAAAGACATTAATTGCAATATCAAATTTACATGTGTACAAAACAGAAACAAAATCAAAAGACAAATAAAAAATAGGGAATAAACATTTTCATTATATGAAAATGCCCTAAAAATATATGAAGTGCTTATATACCTCAAATAATGATATGCTTTCATAAATAAATGCCCTGGACATCATTTGGAAATTTTCAATCGCAGATATAAAGTTTCCAATAATCATATAAGATAGCATAACTTTTAAAAACAATAAATTGTTGAATATCTGTTTAAGAATTATAAAGGTTAAAAGATATTTAGATTTGGTTAAAAAAAATATGGTTGCTCTGGCTGGTAGCATAGTGGATAAGGCTCTGGCCTGCAAACCCAAAGGTCGCAGATTCGATTCCCCAGCCAGTGCACATAACAAGGTTGCAAACCAGGTCTCCAGTCAGGTCTGTGGCTGGAGGCAGGTGAAAAGCAACCATACATTGATGTCCCTCTCCCTCTCTGCCTCTCTCCCTTCCCCTCTTTCTAAAAATAATGAAATAAAATCTTTAAAAAAACAACAACAACAAAAAAAAAATATGGGAAAATAGGTTCTTTACTGTTGTTGACCAAAAATAAATAAATAAATAATAATCTAATGTTCAGCTATCACAGCTTCTACTCTTCTTTCAAAAGGGAATTCATAGGTTAAGCCAGTGCATGACTCTCCTGGATAGCTACCATACTATGTCCCTACTTTTCTCAAGGAACAATATTTTCTCTCTCAGTTTTACTCAAGGGAAAAATAAAAAACAAAAAGAGTGCTTTATGTTTTATAAAATTCCTGCCCTTTAAATTTAGCAGCTTTGCCCTCACAGTTTTCAATCTTACCTTAGATTAAAAATTATTTAATAAATTGTCATCAGTAGGATTTTAATTGGCAATAGTTGAAAGAAAGAACATTTTATGGGTGAATGGAGAAAAATACATTTTGGAAATCTTAATGAGACAAAAGCTAATAAAGAATATAGTATATACACAGGAAGAAAAGGACATAGTCTCGAAGCTTGCTCTGAACCTGTAATAAGAGTAAAACCCTTAAATTTGCAATACCCATATTTTGTTTTCTTTTTCTCTTGCAGTAAGGAATAACACCCAGTTCACCCAACACAAAGGTTGTCATGAATAATGGATTCCAAACATGATAATAAATGTTGAATGTCTTTTGTGACCACAAAGCATTGCACAAATGTGACCAATTAACATCCTGGCTATCATTTATATATATATATATATATATTAAAGGATCGAACTTCAATTCAGCAAGCATTTCTGAAGATATATTTATATACAGCTCTAATATAAGAAATTTAAAAATAAAGTATAAAATATTTCCCTCCCTTTAAGAAATGTTTACCCTATTTCAGAACTCAATATGTACAATTAGAAAATGGGTGACATTATGAGAAAACTGAGTAAGAAAATGACTTGAAGGATAAGATACATATCTATTCATTGATTGGTTAGAAAAATAGTAAATTCTATGATATATCTATAACTGTATTTTCCACAGGAAGCTTACACTTAAACTCTAAACCTAAGCTCAGCATCTTTACATGAATTCTTACCCCCCAAAAAAGTATTGAATTTCTGATTATGATCAAACTTGGTAAATGTTAGTAGCATTAATAAGTTCACTAAAAGCCTTATAATAGCTTGCATCTGATCAATCACCAACATCTTTTAAGTCTATTCATTTTATCATTCTTTAATTCACTTAACATATTTTGACCCTTATTAATTTTAATCTAAAGTAGTATAAATTACTTTACTATAAAGAGAATGTTTGTGTTCTCCCCCACACTGAAGCCGCATCTCCCAATACTACAATATTAGCACTTGAGGCCTTTGGGAACTAATTATGTTTAGATGAGTTCAAGAGGCTAGCCCCCCAAAATGGGATTAGTTCCCTTGTCAAAAGAGGAGACACAGGAGCTTCCTCTCTGTTATTTGAGATTATAGCAAGAAGATGACTATCTGCAGGCAAGGAAGAGGATTCTCACCAAGAATATAATCTGCCTGATTGTTATTTGGTAAATTGGAGCTTGGCCACTTGATGCCCTTAAATTATATGACTTAACCATTTTTATTAATAGGGTTTTAAACTTGGAGAGGCTGAGAGCACTTTTGTTCAGAACTCTTTTTCAATGAGACCCCAAATTTTTCTTATTTTCTAAAAGGCCAAAATTATGCCCAGAGTTTTTCATATTTTTATTTGTTCATTAATCTGTTATGCAAACAGCTTCTCTCTCTCTCTCTCTCTCTCTCTCTCTCTCTCTCTCTCTCTCTCTCTCTTTTTAAACATGTAATTGTGGGTTTTAGAGTCACCATTCTTTTGCAGTAGTTTTATTATATAGTGGAAGAAGGACATTCCCAAACTACAGGCTACAGTTTGGGGATAGGGGATGGGACTCAGTGAGGTGCAGCCATTTTCCCCAAAAAAGGTATTTTGCATACCTATGGCTAGTAGCTGGTGTCTTAGTTATGAAGATCACTAGGGCCAAACCTCAGAGCCAAGGAGATGGGAGGGCCTTTTGACTAAAGAAGGGCCTGTGCAAGGTTTCACAGGTGGCATCATAGGCTACCATCAGGGTTTTAAAATAAGGCAGTAGACATTTAGGAAGAAAGGCCTTGTGATACGCAGGGGCAGAGAAAAAGAAAAAGAGCACAAGGTTGAAGAAAGAAAAAGAGTCATCTGTGCGAGGGGACAAGGAGTCAGGAATAAAACAACGTAGTCTGCAAGGAGGAAAGGGGCCCTTGGGCTAGTGAAGAAGCCAGCACACTGCTGCTTTAGTGGGGCTGGTTTGACAAGGACTCTGCCTTGAAGACCCAGACTCTAGATTCTTTGAACTTGGGACATGCAGAAAGGACTCTTTTAGTACCTAGACTTCCCCATAATCCAGCACAACACACTATGTGCTTTTCTGGACTGTTATATGGAGGCTGAGGACATTGTACCTCCGATCCTGAAGAAACAAGCTGGCAAGTAAAGGATGGGGAACTTCAGGGCATGTTTTTGGCTTATAGCCTTTTAGGAAGTAAGGGGAGTGCTGGGTCTCGTGGAAGAGCAGGGCTCTGAGCTCACAGCTCCCCCCAGGTTGAAATACTGTAAATAAAAACCTGTTTTCCTCAACACTAATTGTTGGGTCTTACACCAAGGCACCAAGTGAATGAACCCCACTTTACTAGGTAACAGTTTATTGTGTTTTGTTACTTTGTTTAGGATTTGGGGTGCATTGTTCTCAGCCTCCATGTAGTAGTGGGAAACCATGTGCCATACCATACCGTCCGAGTGCAGAACTCTGCCTTCATGAATGGACTTTCATCCCCTGTGAGGTTGAAGCCCCTGGTGGGCCCTGCATTTATTGGTCCCATGAGTGCTTTTATTTATGTGGAGAGCAGAGAAGAAACCCAGAATAACCAAATGCCAAAAACCCAGAGGGAGAGAGCTTATACCAAGATCTAAAATCCTATATTGATTCCCAATATCAAGAAAGTGACTTCTTTGTAGGTTTATTAGAAAAGCAGAAGTAGGTAGGTCAGCATTCTCCATTACAGTTTAGTTTCAGGCATTTCTGATGTGTCTTTTCTTGGCCTGTTGGGTTCCCGAAGGCCCATCAGATCTGCCCCCATCATCTTCAGTCGGACCCCCAGGCAGACCTCCAGGCAGACAGACCTCGTGGCTGACCACTTTGCCAAACTTCTCTACAGACCTCTCTTGACCTCGTGGCTCTCCTTTCTCCAAACCTGTTTGCAGACATTTATTGACCTTGTGGACCTTCCCTTTGACCTTCATCCCAATTTCATCCTAATTTAAATGCTTGGCTTGGAACTTCATATGTGACCTCATATCCAACCCTTCCTATGACATGTTCGTACCTGCCATTTTTATCAGTTCCCCAGCATCTTTACCCTTTTTTTTTGGCTCTCATTTTTAGTCAGGGCAAAAGTTCCCAGTGATTCTCAGGCATCCAGGGTAGGCATTTGCCTCTATTCCCCTCCTCCTCACTTTGCTGTGTCAACTATACATGCACATTCTCACTGTTCTCACAGTCCCACACAATTTGCCCTAGGTCACAGCCTTCTTCCCTTCAGAAAGGTATGGTATTAACTTGCCATTTGTTATGCAATGGATCTTAAACAGGGTACCATCCACTCTCCCTGCCTCCAATCCTGCCAGTTGGCAAGACTGTTGGGGTGTTCTCTCAGTATCAGGGGGCCTGTACTTTATATCCCATTATATGACCTTGATCTTGGACTTCTCAGCCTCCTGAACTATGAGAAATAAAGTTTGTTGTTTAAGCCACCCAGTTAATGGCATTTTTATTTATAACAGTGAGCTAAGACAGTTGCATTCAGTTTTCCCTGGATGGTTTTCACATATTTAACGTTTTCTACAGGACTGCAGGAATTGCAAATATCATCTTTCACAGTTTTCTGCTTAAAGCACTGCAGCAATTCCCCACTGCTTTTAGGTTAGAACCCAAACTCCCAAAACTGACATAAAAGATCTTTCCTGAACTGACTCCTGACTATAGTCCAAACATTTTTTCTTTTTTTCCTTCCTGCAGCTACTCAAAACTATAGGGTTATTCCATGGAGCCTCTTAGTGTGTGTGTGTGTGTGTGTGTGTGTGTGTGTGTGTAGTGCCATAGTGTCCTTCCCTACTTTTGTCTTTCCTGGCTCAAAATATATCTATTATACATCTATCTAATCTATCTACAATCTGTCTATCTATCTATCTATTTATCTGTTAGTACTAAATTAAATTTTTCAGCATCAATCCCCTCTCATCACTAGAATTTTTTTTTCTTTTTTTCCAAAGATTTTATCTTTAGAGAGATGGGAAAGGAGAGAGGCAGAGAGGGAGAGAGACATCAGTGTATGGTTGCCTTTCACCTGCCTCCAGGTACAGACCTGGCTGGAGACCTGATTTGCAACCTGGTTATGTACCCTGGCTGGGAATCAAACCAACAACCTTTGGGTTCGCAGGCTGGCACCTTATACACTGTGCCACCAGCCAGGGCTTAGAATTTTTTAATATATGTGAGTTAATTGCACTCTGGCAGGCACTGTGTGGGCATTGGTGATATTAGGCTGAAATAAGGCATAGCTTCTTGCCTTCCTAGAGCTTAAAGTGGGTGGTCTGATTCTCTACTTTATTTTGGTAGCAATACCATTTCCCCATGTTCATACTTCTTACAAGTTTATTTCTTATACCAATGTGGCAGTCATGATATTTTATTTGTTTTGTGGTCCACACCATGTAAGTAGCATTTGGTTCATAATAAAAGACTAAATGTGGCCCTGGCTGGTAGCACAGTGGATAAGGCGCCAGCCTGTGAACCCAAAGGTTGCAGGTTCGATTCCCCAGCCAGGGCACATAACCCGATTGCAAGCCAGGTCTCCAGTCAGGTCTGTGGCTGGAGGCAGGTGAAACGCAACCATACATTGATGTCTCTCTCCCTCTCTGCCTCTCTATCTTCCCCTCTTTCTAAAAATGATTAAATGAAATCTTAAAAAAAAAAAAAAAAAAGACTAAATGAAGCTTATATTGAATGAATATGTTTTATTATTTGCAAATTAAATTGTTAAGAGCATCTATTAAAATATATTGAATTTGGGGTGGACTATTATAGTTAATTTGATTTATTAGAAGAAAGGAATATATTGCAAAATGAGGATACTACTGCTATTTAAGGCCTGCATGTAGTAAGGAGAAAGTCCCTCTGAATCTCAGCTCCACCAACTGTAAAGCAGAGTAATAATAATAATATCTACCTTATAAAGTCTTGGTAAATATTGACTGCAAAATGTGAAGAGCTTAGCATAACACTAGATGCATACTAAATAAATAAATAATATTTAGCAGTACTATTATTTAAGGTATCCATTCTATGGAAGGTTTAAAAGGGATAAGCTAAAGTTTTCCAATGATTCATGTACAAAATTCTTTAGTCCTTGATGTAGATGGTAACTGCTACTGTCAGGTAACAATGTAAAAATTCACTAAAAGATTATTGGCAACTAAATGTAAATGTGAGCAATTAATATTTATGTCCATCTTAAATTATGGTTTATAAGCTATAGAGTAAATAAATTTTATAATTGAACATATTAGATGTAAAAAAAAAAGCATATGTGTAAGCACATGCTACTGAAAGTTAAGTGATTTCCATAAATTATTAACTCTATAAACTTACAGAAAACTACTAAAACACTTAAAGTAATTATTGAACAAATATCATAGTTAAAGAAACAAGAAAAATTAAAAGTAGGATTTGGCCCTGGCTGGTGGGGCTCAGTGGATTGAGCACTGGCCTAAGAACCAAAGAGTTGAAGATTTAATTCCCAGTCAGGGCACAATCCTGGGTTGTGGGCCGGGCCCCTAGTTAGGGGTGTGCAAGAGGCAACCACACATTGATGTTTCTCTGCCTCTCTTTCTCCCTCCCTTCCCCTCTTTCCAAAAATAAATAAATAAAATCTTAAAATATAATAAAAATAAAAATAAATGAAGTAGGGTTTAATTTTTAAGTAAAAGGCTACCATACATCAGACACATATTGCCCTAAGTCCTTTATGTATACTGTTGCACATAAACTTAAAAAGTAAGCTATAATTTAAAGAATCTATAAGAATATACACAAATAATAAACATGTGAAAAGGCGGTTGATACTATTAGCCACTAGGAATATGCAAGTAAAAACCAAAAATGCAATAACATTTCACACACACTAGAATGATTTTATACAAGCTCTGGAAAGAAATTGGAAAAATTGGAACACTTGTACACTGCTGGTAGGAATGCAAAATGGTGCTGCTGCTTTGGAGATAGTTTGGCAGTTCCTAAAAATATTAAAGAGTCTCCATATGAGCTAACAATTCTATTCCTTGCTATACTTTTGTATGCTAAAGAATTAAAACTGTATTTTCTGCATATACATATTCACACACTCAATCTTGTACACAAATTGTTCACAATAGCATTATTCATACTAGCTAAAATGTAAACAGGACCTAAATGCTCAGCTACTTATGAATGGATGAAAAATAATGTGATATATTCATACAACAATATGTACTATTATCTATAAAATTAGATGAAGTTCTAAGACATGCTGTAACATGGTTTAACCTTGAAAACATTTTGCTAAGTGAGATGTTAGTTACAAAAGGCCACATATTATGTGATTCCATTTAGATGAAATGTCTAGGAAAGGAAAATCTATAGGTATAGAAAGTAGATTAGTTGTTGCCTACATTTGAAAAGTTGGGAGAAAATAGGTAGTGATTGCCAATGGTTAGGGAAGGATACTTATTTTGATGATGATCAAAATGTTATGAAATTGATTGTGGTAATGGTTGTAGATGCCTCATATTCTCAAAACTTGATAAAATTGTGGCTTTGTATTCTCAGCCCATGACTCTCAGTCTTGCCCTCATTCCCAACTAAATATAACTCTTAAAAAGATTTGTGGCCCTGGCTGGTGGCACAGTGGATATGGAACCAGCCCTGCAAACCCAAACGTCGTTGGTTTGATTCCCAGCCAGGGTACATAACTACGTTGCAAGCCAGATCTCCAGCCAGGTCTGTAGCTGAAGGCAAGTGAAACACAACCATACATTGATGTTTCTCCCTTCCGCTCTCTCTAAAAATAATGAATAAAATCTTAAAAAAAAAAAAGAAAAGGTTTGTGGTTACTCAAAGCCCTGTGAACATAAGAAGAGCATAAAATTCAAAGCCAACTAAACTGAGACCTGACTTCAAGTCCTGACATTAATAGTCAGGTAAATGTGTACTCTTCAAAGTTCAGTTTTCTTCATCTTTTGAAATGTCAATGATAATGATGAGTATTAAATAAAGTAGTGTGTATTCAAAGTGTCTATAACATACCCCAGAAATACTTCCTTATTTTTCCAGTTTTAATTATCACATTTCCACAACTGAAACATTTACTCCATTGTTACTTTGATCTGTTCTCAAGTACTCATGTAGCTTCCTTGATAGAGGAGCTGAGGTTTGAAAATGCAGGGGACTGGTGTTTGTTGTGCTCATCACTCTGGAGCCCACACTAGACCTAACTAGTCATCACTCTTCTTCTTGCTAAGAATAGATACAAACTTAAACATGGCTCAGGGTGGCATGAGTTAAATAGATGTTTGTAACCCTTATTTAGATTTAAATGTATACTTATGACAACAAAAATGTGTTAGCTATACCTACACTCACTTCTGAAAAAAACTTCTTTTATTTCATAATGAATGTTGGACCTTTTTATTTATTTATTTATTTATTTTAAAGATTTTATATATTATTTCCAGAGAGAGAGGAAGGAAGAGAGGCAGAGAGGGAAAGAGAGACATCAGTGTGTGCTTGCCTTTCATCTGCCTCCAGCTACACACATGGCTGGAGACCTGGTTTGCAACCTGGTTATGTGCCCTGGCTGGGAAATCAAACCAGCGACCTTTGGGTTTGCAGGCTGGCACCTTATTCACTATGCTACCAGCCAGGGCTTGGACCTTTTTATTTTAGCCCTCTTGAATTAGGAGTTTACATCTAACAATAATAAAAAACACACAAGAACATGATGATATAGAATTACCATACACACAAACACTTATCACATACACAATCATACAGTAATTGTGTGGTAAATGTAATCTTGTGCTAATGACAAAAAATAATATACACTAATTTATTTTAATTCCTAGGTAAGCTAAATAAGGAAAATTAATGTGAACTTGAATCAAAATGGAAGGACTCACAAAATACAGGTCTTGAATTAGATATGCTCATATGGTTGTAATATCCAGATATGCTTTTTAACTTTAAGTTATGATACTTGAATGAGTATCTGATAATAGTAATTAGGGTAAAGAGGGGACCAAAATGGATTGAAAGTCTTAGAGAACAAGAGTTACCTTAGTTTTGGGTACATCCACAGATACATATTTACAGTACAAACTAAAGATATTGAAGATTAGTTATGATTTATCTTCATTTAAGTTGTGAATAAAAGTCCTGTTTATATGATTTATGGAGTCTAAGAAGAACACATTTCCTTTTGGAGCATTAACAAATGAGTGAAAACTCTGGTCAAGAGAACCATTAATTTAGGAAGAAGATACACTTGATCTTGCACTTAATCAAGAAACACATTTTCCTACATTAAAAATAAAACAATCCAAGAGCATCAGGAATGCAAGGTTGTCTTTCATGCAAAAAGGTCAGAACAACCCCAAGGCACTTTATAAAAATGGCAAGGTTGGCAGAGCTGTTTCCGCAGCAGAGCTCCAGGTGGCCTGGGGGAAGACAAAAGAGAGGAGGCCCTTACCTTGTTACTCTCTTACTTTAAAGTCATTAATGATGACTTTTGTCTAAAGCAGAGGTTTTAAACATTTTTTTTAAAGCATCTAAGGCAGAATTTCTCAACCCTGGCACTTTTAAATATCTTGGGCAAAATAGTTCTTTGTTATAAGGACCTGTCCTGTGTATTGTAGGATACTTAGCAGTATTCCTAGCCTCTATCCACTAAATGCCAATGGCATTCCTACCTCCAGTCATGAAATGTCTCCATATATTGGCAAATTTTCCTGGGGGTGGGGAATGGATAAAGTTGCCCCCAGTTGAGACTCACTGATCTACGACTAGTCCCAATCTCTCCACCTTAGAAACATATTACTTATACAGCAAAAATAAGACAGAGTAGATCTTAGGACACTGCCACTTGCATACCATTTGTTACTTGGTGGACAAAGGCCATCCCCAAATTCCCCACAGCCTGTGGTTTGGGGAATGGAGGATGGGACTCAGCGAAGTATAGCCATTTTTCCTAAGAGAGGCTCTTTGCATATTTATGGCTGGTAGTTAGTGTCTTAGTTATGCAAATCATTATGGACAGATCTCAGAGCCAAGAAGATAGGAGGCTTCTGACCATAGAATGGTAATGAAAAGCTTTAAGGCCTGCAAGAGATTTCGTAGGTGGCTGCAATTGGTCACCCTATCCACTGCTTCGCAGGACACCATCAGGGTTCAAAATAGGGTAGTAGCCATTTGCGAGGGAGAGAGCACCCGAAAGAGGGAGAGAGAGAGGGGTATTTGTGCAGGAAGCAAAGAAACAGGGATAAAGAAGTCATGTCATCTGCAAGGAAGAAAGGGGGCCCATGCAACCTGGAGTAGTAAAGAAAGCCAGCAGGCTCCTACTTTAATCAGTCTGGCTGATGGAAAAAATAAATTGTTGAGAGAAGGAAAAAATGTATATGAGATTTACATCTCTGATGTGATGTAAAACTTAAGAGGAATTGGAAGATGAAATATAGATGTTGAATAATTATAAAACAAATTAAACTATCTGGTATTCAGAAGGAAATGGAAGTAAAGATTTCAGGTGAAAGAAACTTAATAAAATTTGATCAGACGTACTGTGAGGAGTATACACAATATATAATCATTGCCTCTATGCTTTTGTCTTTCCTTTTTCTTTGTGGTGAATTAACTGGGGTGACACTGGTTAACAAAATTATGCAGATTTCAAGTGAACAATTCCACCTCATCTGTACACTGTATTGTGTGTTTACAACCTGAAATCAGGTCTCTGTTGGTTACTTTGCAGGAAACTAGGTTTTCCACTTGATGGGCTGCCAGGGACTCATGCAAAGTATTCAGGTTCAGAAAGCTAGGGACTGGGAATCAGTAAGAGTTGAACTAAACCACTGCAAATTTCTAGTCCAACTTCTTCTTCAAAAGAAATTCAATCTCCTTATCAAATTATCATTTTAGTGGCTTACAAAATCTCCTGTTGTAAGAATACGATATTTATTTTATGTTGCAAATTCTGATTTTTTAGATATTTGAAGATACTTTGGAACCTTCTCTTTTACATGTTAAACATTCCCATTACCTTCAACTATTCTTTCAGTGGCCTTGTCTGGACTCCTCATCAAATTGTATTCAAAAGAACAAAAGACTTTGAGTAAATTGTTGTGGGTTTTGGCTTCAGCTCTGGTATGTGTTATAGGAATAATTAAGTTTTAACTAGGTTCTCCTTATCCATAAAGTTGGGGTAATTTTATCTTCCTTAGTTCTGATAAGAAAACTTGAAATCATATAAAGTGTTTCACAGTGATTGGTAATTAGTAAGTGCTTTGCAAATGTCAGTTTCCATGTTTCCTTTCTGCTTCATGTTCCTTTTTCTCTTGCACTCTCATTTAACCTATTATGACAAGTTACTTGGAATTGTCCTTATTGTTGACTACATCAAGAAACTTAAAGAAATTTCTATAAATAATAATTAACTCAAAATAAGGACCCAAAAGTGCTTCTGCTAAACCTGCCTTTTGAGGAACTAGCCCATGTTCAGGACAATTTTACCCTCATCTCTGCTTCAAAGCATGTTTTTTTGTTTTTTGCCTATGCCATTGTCAGGCCTGAGGAATTTCTCTGTTTATGCAAAACTGGACCTTTCCTCTGGGTGAACTGGGGAGACAGCCTTGGGGTTAACCTTATCCCAGAGCCCCTGAACACTGAGCCCCAAGAGAAACCATTTTAGCCACTGATGTCACCTTGGGGTATACAGCCTCTTTGTTCTAATGTGAATAGAGCTTCCTTTGTTCCAATGTGTATGTAAGATTGTCCCTGCTGTAAGCTAGGTGTGCACTACAGTTGTGGGAGAGCAGGAAATCCTACAAGTTCTGGCTGACACTCTCAGCGCCTGGCCACGTGGAAGCAGGTGAATGGGTGTAGAGATGCTTGTACTCTCTGTGGTTATTAACCTAAGTGCAGCTCTGATAAGGGTAGGCCAACTGTGTGTGTGAAGACACCAACACTCAAACTTGCCAGGCTATGTAGTCGTTAGCCTGCCACTTGCAGAAAAGCATGCAAATTCTCCTGAAGGCTCCAGTAAGTCCTTATTTGCCCCTAGAAGAGAGGCTTCCTGCTATTAGAACTTGCTGGTCTGGCACCTGAACCCATGGGACCTGACAATTGGTATCACAAACAGGATGCCAAGGTGCTGCTGTCTGACAAATGATGTGGTCAACAGCAAGGCACGGTGCTATCACCTCACAGACATGGTATCAGGAAATTCAAAAATTAGGGATTCCCTTTAGTAAGATCCTGGGGTAATTGAATCTTTCCTGTAAAATTCTGTTTTCGTATCTGCAAACCAAGGTAGAATACAGTGATGATCTTTTTTCCAGCAGTATAATACTTTCAGAAAGTAGCTGTGAGACAGCAGAGGAACTGTTTAGGATGAGTACACTTAGATCACAACAGACTACTTTTTAAATAACATTAATAATCTCTGTTTGGCCCGTGTGTGAAAGCAGTCTGTTGCTGCAGAACAAAATATAGCTGAAGTGTAAAGTCAAAAAATGTGTTCTCCTTCAGGGTTCTTTTGGTTCCGTTACATGATTGGGGTCAAATGATAGTTGCATCTAGAGTGGCCCATGTACATGGCTGGCTTACCATTCGTGCTCCCCTTCACCAGTTGGAACTCAGGGCCAGCCAAGAACAGAGCACCCGCACTTGCCCTCTCCACATGGCCTGGGGTTCTCACAGCATTGCTGCTGATTTGCAAAAGGCAGGAAACTGAAGCTTCCAGGCCAGTGTAGGGCTACTTGTAAAAATATCCTGTCCACCTTATTCTGTTGGTCAAAACACTTAAATTTTAAGAAGACAAGCTATAACTTTTACCTCTTAATAATGGGGGAGTTGTAAGATCACTTTACAGAAGGACAGTGGAAAGAGCAAATGTTTCCATGCCATGTTTGGAAAATACAATGTGCCGTAATGCAGTTATGTGACAGACATAAGGACAGTTAATGCGCAGACTCTAAAAATATTTGCATCAAAAACATGAGTCAGTTATGAGTCCTAGTGAGGTCTACAATTAATCATTGATTGTTGCTGGTTTACAGCCACAATAGCTAACTGATCAGGGTGTCCTCACCTCTCAGGATGCAAAGTTAACAGTGAAAAGTGGTCAAGAAGGTCTATTTTAAAAATATTGGAGCCCTGGCTGGTGGCATAGTGAGTAAAGTGCTGGCCTGTGAACCCAAAGATTGCTGGTTTCAATTCCCAGCCAGGGCACATAACCAGGTTGCAAGCCAGGTCTCCAGCCAGTTCCATAGCTAGAGGCAGGTGAAAAGTGACCATACATTGATGGCTCTCTTCCTCTCTTCCTCTCTCCCTTCCCCTCTCTCTAAAAGTAATAAATAAAATCTTTAACAATATATATTGAGGGTTCAAATTACCTTTTACTTTAAAAACATTTCTTGGGAGTATAAGTGGGTGTATTTGTATCTGTGAATATATCCACTTACTTTCTATTTAATTGTCACTTACAGATTCAGCAAAGTGAGTGAAATAAACAAATTGACTTTTTTTCATGAAATTGTTATTTAAATTGTCAAAATTGTCAATTCATAGATATTATAGATGTAATTTACACTTAATTTCTAGATAACATTAATGAGATACCAGTTTTTCATATTTTCCCTTTATATCTTGGCCATTTAACAAGTCATATATATAGATTTTTATTTATGACAAGTTGCAACCAACTTCAGCACTTCACTGTAGCTCTGTTTAACCTCCTCTGTATTATTAGCTTTAAAATCTTTTAAGTTATGTGATGGCTTTGTCTATGGCTAGGTTTTAGCTACTAGGAGAAAGGGCTAAATGTGTAAGGCCATGAAAATAATAGATCTCTAATTAAATAAGGAGTTGACATTAGGACAGTAAAAATGCTGCTTTTGCAAATTTGTTTGCTTTATGTTTTCAAATGGAAGATTAGATTTGGCTATGGCATTGATGGAAACAGATCAGTTCTTTGCTGGTGTGGTGGAGATTCCATTTTTGGCAGGAAAAAACTTAGGTTGGTTTCCTGAAATTCTAAGTGAGAACTAGAAAATTTAGGCAGAAATTAAAACAAACATGTTTTAAAGTATTGGAGAGCTATCCAGACCAGTGATGAACTATGCTGTCAAACTGGAGACAGAGAAACTTATACAGCTGAAACCAAATTTTGCCTTTCTCCTGGTGGTGACTGATAATACTGATGGCCGATAAGATAAACAGCACATTCAGCAGAAATATGGGGCTGGAGGTACAAAAATTGGAGGTTAGAGCCTCCAATGGCATGTAAGAAAATATGCACATAGCAGAATTAAAAACAAACAGAAAATGATCATTATATTCTAGGAAATGAGACAAGATGAAAAAGTTCAATAGTGAAATGGTGATACTCAACAGAAAATGGAATAACTATAGAAAATTATAGAATATCCAGAATTTAAAAAGATAACTACAACCTGAAGACTCAGAGAACAAGATAAAATTAAGGAACTGGGAAATATGTCAAAAGAAAATATTCTATTCTCTAGTACTCTGGAGTTTAATCTAATTTTCTCAAATATTTGACTCTTTTATTTCTGGAGATGGTTAATTTATTCCTTTTTAATTTCATTTTTTAAGTACAGTTTATTATTTTGTATTAGCTTCAGGTGTACAGCAGGATGGTTAGACAATCATATATGCTTTACAAAGTGTCCACCCCAGATATTTCCGATACCCTGCCAGAACCATACATAATGATTACAATATTATTAACTATATTGCCAATAATTACTATACATATATATACTATAGTATAGTTATTAACTATATTACCTATTACCTATTGTACTTTACATCCTTGGTTAATTTTACATTTCATCTTGACTGGTCCAAAAGGTTCCCAGAAATTTGGTAAAGCATTATTATTAATGTGTCAATGAGTATGTTAATAGATGATATTAATATTCAAATTGATTGAATAAAGCAGATTGTCTTTCCTAAGGTGAATGGGACCCGTCTACTTAATTGAAGACCTGAATGGAACAAAAGGGCTGAATAAGATAGACTCCTCTTTCCTGACTGTTAAACTGGAACTTTAATCTTCTTCTACCCTTATGCTCAAACTGAAACCAACTTTTCGTGGGTCTTAACCTGCTGGCTTTCAGATTAGAATGTACACTATTAGCTCTCTTAGTTTTTAGTTCTTCAGACTAGAATTGAAACTATACACTGATTATCCTGAGTCCCCAGATTGATGGCTGCACACTTTAGGACTTGTCAGCCTCTGTAATCACATGAGTCAATTAATTCAATATTTATCTATTCATTTACACACAGTATTGATTTTGTTTTTCTGGAAAATCCTTGACATCACTTTTCTGCATCACTGTATTATTCTCTGCTGAACCATTCCCAATGGCACATAAAAAAGCTCTAGCATCTCTGCCCTTCACCTCAGCCTCTTCTGCTTCTGTTTCTTGGTTATACTTTTTTACTTCCCCTTTTCTCTTTATGAGGGCATGATGTTGATGGTGTGAGGTGGGGACTTAGTGATGATCCAGTAATCCAAAGCTTGAGTGAAGAAGACTCTAGGTAAAGGCTTAACACATTACCTAATAAATTCCTAAAATCTGCTCCCCAACCAATTTCTTTTCCATCTTTCGCCTTTTGATCTATAAATTTTATAAATTGACTTGAGCTCCAGGCAACCCACCTTCCCTTTTCTGTCTTCATGCATGTGGCTACTCTGAGGAACTCAAAGATGCCTTGCCCTTCCTTGATCTTACAGATAACTTTCAAGAAAAAAAAATTATTTGATTATTTATATTTAAGGAAACATTTTTGTTTAAGTAGATTAATTTTTAAGTGCCAATATTTTCTAAATATGTATTTTAAAATGCCAGGATCATGGGACCTTAATCAGTCATGGTTGCAAGACCAAAAAATATGCATCAGTTCATGCACTAAGCTGTCATAACATAGCCAAGTGTACAGAATGTGTAAACACACTGTCATGTGAATTCCAGCAAGGTGAAAATTTTATTTCCAGATGACATTTTATGCCTTAATGCAGAGATAGAGATATCATTGAAACTCATGTTTGGAAGATGGTGCTGCTCAAAGTACTACACTCTATAGGTTGGCAGGGCCTGGGTGACTTCTAAGCAAAAATGTGTGCAGTTTTTCTCCTAGAGAAATAAGAGTCATTTTCCCATGTGTTCTGTTTTGTTGCTTCTTCTTGAGCAGAGGATGATGCTACTTTAACTCTAAATACTACCTATTACCTCTCTCACTTTTGCTCAGGAATGAGGTTTTGTGGTTTTTGTTTGGTTGCTTGTTTTCTTTGATTTTCTTTTGCCTATTTGTTTGTTTTTTGGTAGAAGTGTTGGCATCGTACAGTCAAGGGAGGGAAAATAATGATTACTTTTGTGCAAATTAAATAGCTTGACTTATACTCAAGCTCACTTCTGTTTGTAAATGAATCTCAGGGACAGAACTGGTTGGCATTCTCACCATCCTTTTGGAGTATTATGATATTTGGTGACTTACTCTTCTAATTATTATTTCTTTATTTCCTTTTAATACAAGGAATATAGACAATGTGTATATAGAATATAGAATATGTAATGATATTGAATCGTATATTCTTATATATTTTACTATTTTAATATAGGATATTTAGTTCAGTAGAAACCTAATAAAACACAGCTATAATAAATTTTACTGTATCCCTGTGCATTTAATAACTTCTCAGTAAATAGTTTTATAAAATTTTTTACAATTGTGGTTAAATTATACATAAAATTTAGTATCTTAAACATTTTAAGAGTATAGTTCAGCAACATTAAGTCCATTCATAGTGTTGTGCAACCATTAACAGCATTCATCTCTAGAAATTTTTTCGTCCTGCAGAATAATTATTTCTCATTCTTCCCTCCCTTGAGCCCTGGCAACTACCATTCTACTTTCTATCTTTATAAGTTTAGCTACTCTGAGGACCTCATATAAGTGGAATCATGCAGCATTCTTCTTTTTGTTCAATTGACTAAAAATAATGTCCTTAAGTGTCATTTATATTAAAGCAGATTTGAAAATGTACTGGCTCTTTTAGGCTGAAAAACATTCTATTGCAGGCATATGCCATATTTTATCCATTCATCCATGGATGAACACTTGGGTTGCTTCCACCTTTTGGCTATTGTAAGTAATGACAATGGCAGTGGAGGCTGTAACAAAGGTTGCCACTTCTGGGTCTGCTCCTCTGTGTCTTCAACCAGAATCGACACCTAGTAATTAGAGCACAGTTCCCTGATATTTGAAGTACAGGGTCCATATTGCCCATCCTGGTCCCAGCCGTCTACACCAGAAACATGTATACAGCTGCCTGCCACAAGGCTAGGGTTAGAAGATGATTAACTGCTACCAAGCTAAGAAATAAAATTCACAACAACAACAATTTACCATCATCCAAGGCCTTCTGCAAGAAGTTGCAAGGATTTAAATAAAATCCAGAGTTTCAAGAGACTTAACAACAATATGATTTTGTGTAGATAGGAAGACAGATTCCTAGTGTCTCCTACTCTGTTGTCTTTCAGGAATCCTCTGTTCATTAAATATTTTGAGGAAAGTGTATTTGAAAACATGAACAACGCAATTTGAACTTCTTTGCATTTGTTCACTTATTTATTCGTTGATTGAATGTCATTTTATAGTCCTCCAAGATTCCAAGGCAAGTAAATAATACAACCCCCTGGCTTCTAAATGTTTATAGTTTGATGGGAGAGATAGTCATAAATCAACAATTACAATTCCATGTAAATAGTGCTTTAGTTGAAGACTGCACAAGCTTTCAGGTGGCAATTCCATGTAAATAGTGCTTTAGCTGCACAAGCTTCTGTCCGGGTGTTGTTCTTTTTGCTTGGGTGAAAGAAAGTGGTTGTGAGAGAGCAAGAAATATTTCATTTAACCCAGAGCTATCTCTTTCATGTGGGTAATTGCTGATGCCTGAATATCCTTTCTACTCCCTCTCTATCTTAGCTATGTCACCACCTTTGAGATTCTTTAAAGAAGACAAGCCTGTGTCAAATGTTAGAAATTGGATGAACTATTAGTTTTTATCCACAATCTCCCTTTGTATTTTCTTTTTTTTTCTAAGATTTTATTTATTATTTCTAGAAAGAAGGAAGGGAGAAAGGCAGAGAGGGAGATAGACATCAATGTATGGTTGCCTTTCACCTGCCTCCAGCTACAGACCTGGCTGGAGACCTGGTTTGCAACCCGGTTACGTGCCCTGGCTGGGAATCGAACAGGTGACCTTTGGGTTCAGAGGCTGGTGCCTTATCCACTGAGCCACCAGCCAGGGCTTCCCTTTGTATTTTCTTTTCCTTTCTCCTTCAATGGTTCATTGATTTCTTAAAGATGTCTACCTTCTCTTGAATCCCAGTTTTTCCATTTCCTCCTGAATTTATTTATCAATTTATTCATTCATTGAGGAAATGTTGTTTGAGCACTTGCTGTGTTCTAGGGACAATACTAGGCAATTTGCTGCTATTTGTAAAAATAACAGCAAACAACACAAGTTAGTCTCTACACCGTGAAACTTGTAGTCTAGTGAGGCATATACACATTAAATAAGTAAATCTGTTGGATGAAATTTGCTTTCTGTCACATACACTCGTATGATATTTCTAATATGTTTTATTGGGTTTATATTCTAAGGACTCATAGAATAAGAAATTAAAACCCTTTTTTGCAGTTCCATTTAATTTTGCTTCCTTTATGTCACAAACCACATAAATGGATATTTCTTTCTTGTTCTCTTTTGCTGTTTCTACATCTGAGATGGCTCCTGGCTCCTGTTAAGTTAAGAAGGCTCTTTGCTGCTCAATTTGTTGTATTCTTTAGTATTGCACTGGTGATGAACATGCCACCAGTTCCAAAACCTGATGGATCTTATTCCTGTTAACCTTCCTTACCAGGTCCAGTATAATTCAGGCCTTCCATGGAGATGGTGTTGGAGAGCTTCTGATATCTCTGTCTGTCAGTGAGCCACATCTGCTCTGCCTTTGTCTACTCACCAGGGACAGGAAGAGAACATGGTGGGACATCATGTTCTGCATTATTTAACAATGTGTGATGAGGACACCCCTAGAGAATAATTTAATTTTAAACTGGAAACAATGATTAAGAATCATGAGCATGAAAGAAACAGCAGCAAGCAGATGTTGTAAAACACCAGTAAGGAGGAAAGAAAGGCGACAGCTGAGAGTGAATTGATTTTCCTCCTAAGTCCTGCATTCTTACTCAATCATGCCAGATGGAGAAGCAATCACTAAGACATAAGGTCCCAATGGTCTCACTGCCCTTCCCACTAGAGAATGGGGAAAATACGTTCTGAAAGCAACAGAAGGATAAAAGCAAATGCAGTGTTTCATTTATTAATCAAGATTCAATTTATCTTACTCATTTGAGAGAGCAAGCTGTGGTGAAAAAGAACTATCTTCGGGTAAGAGAGATATGGCTTTGAATCCTAATTCTTTCACTTGCTACCTTTATGACCTTGAGTGAGTTGCTGTTCCTTTCTGAGCCTTAGTATTAACACTTACAATAGATTAAGAGCTATTATTTATTGAAACCTTAACTTGAACTGCTCATTAGGCTAATCACTTTATTTTATTGCCTCATTTAATCCTTCCAAAAACAACAACAAAAAAACCCTTGAGGTACTTATATTAGCTGATTTCCACCTAAGAAAAATTAATGAATTTAATTATAAAAGGTATCAATCTAATGTAGAGTCAGGTGCATGGGTGACAGCATGGGTTCAAATGTCAGATTCATCAGACATAAGCTTGGACATCTTTTTTTTTTTTAAATTCCTACCCATGAACATGCTTATTGATTTTAGAGAGAGGGGAAGGGGGGCAAAGAGGGAGAGAGAGAAACATCCATGCGAGAGAGAAACCTCAATTGGTTGCTTCTCATACATGCCTGGATCTGGGACCAAACCTGCAAAGTAGGCATGTGACTCGAACAGGACTCAAACTTGAGACCATTCTTTCCATGGGACAACACTCCAACTAACTGGAACACACCAGCCAGGGCACTTGGACATATTTTTAAACTTCTGTGTGACAGTTTCTGCATGGATGAATGTGAGTATTGAGTATAGCTGCATTATGTAAAGCCAGTGGAGTCAGATGAGATAGTGTATGTTTTTAGTACTATTCCTGGAACATAGTAACTATTCAATACAAATTAATCAATATTATGTATAATATATTCTATATCAATACATTATTATTCTTATCGTTATAATTTTTTTTTAATGCTGGAATACTCAGTGTCTAGTGCATAGATGTAAATTTAAACCCAGTTCTGTCTGACTCTAAAGCCCTCACACTATTCATCAACAATGAGTATTCCTGTTATAGTCGTTATAGTGCATGCAAATCACAATTCATATTAAATGTCAAATACTTACTATTATAATTCCTCTTAGACTTTTCATTTTTTCTTCTAGCTGTTAAGAGAATAAAACCTTGCATTTGAAAATGGCTATACCTCTCTCTTTCAATTTTGCCTGAAAACATTTTCAATTATCATTGAATTCCTCAGATGGTTCTTTTTCATATTGCTATGAGACTCCTTATCCTTGTTTTATTCTGTAAATATTGATGATATATAGTTAACCAAACTCTCTCCTCCTTCTTCTTCCCTGGCATATCAGTTATATGCCAATTACCCAGTAAAATAAAAGCAAATCCAGACTTTCTTTGAAATGATATTACAAGACATGGGGGAAGGGGCTCCTGCAAAAGGGCCATAGGGACTATTGCAGTAGAAAGAACACTATGACCACAGGATATACACGTTAGGCAAACGAGTTTTTCTTTTATAGGAAAGAGCAAACAAGGGGAGAAGAACCAGGGATAGCAAAGTGAGCTGAGGAGTAGCCAGAATAAAAACAGCACTTCCCTTGCTCTCCAAAAGGCTATAAACCAAACCCGAGCCCACTAGTCCCTCATTCCTTATCTGTCAGCTGTTTCCTTAAGGATCTGGGGTATGTTGTCTTCAACCTCTATATAATAGTCCAGAAAAGTGTGTGCTATATTACGCAGCATTATGGTGAAGTCCAGGAAAAGCATAAGTCCTGAAAGGGTGTCCTTTCCATATGTCCCAAGTCTAACAGACCAGAAGAAATCCACATCTGCAATGTGGAGTCCTTGGTGGCTTCAAAGTCAGCTAGAGTGAGTATGGTCAAGACAGCAGCATGTCGGCTTTCTTACTAGCCCAGGCTGGATGGCTGGATCCTGACTGCAAACTGCATAGCTGCTTGCTCCTTCTCACATGACTGCTACAATATGCTCCTTCTCAAATCATGGCACTCCCTCCTGCTTCTTCCCTCTCAAGGCTGCCTGCCCTTCTTTTAAATCCTGCAAATCTTAGACACCTTTTGCCCTAGGGTGGTAGCACAGCTATCATCTAGCTCTCAGCTTGCCATAGATATGCAAAGTACCTTAAAAGCTGTGTTATCTCCTCCTGTCCCCCAAACCACTGGTGTGGGGACTTTGGGGATCCCTCTCCCTAACACCCCCTCCACCCCACCCCTTCCCAATCTGTTTCAGAAACAGCAGTTTTATTACTTGTCAAATGAAGGATAGAAATGTGGAGGGCCACCTGTGTCTGGTCTGTGCCTTTCCTTTTCTTGGTGACACCTTTTCTTAGTTACCTTTTCTTGGTGCCTAAGGTAGTCACCTGGAGATAGACTGGGAGGGGGAGCAAATGACTTTGTCAAATCCAGCTTTCTCTGTGAGTCACACACTTAACATGTAAGAAATAGACCAACAGGAGAAAGAAAGAAAAAAAAAATTCAAGCAAGATGTATCTGGAAATAAGTAAAAGACTAGAGCATCGTAGTAACAAGAAATTTGTTAAATGAACAAAATTATATAAGCATAAATGTTGAGCTAGATATTTCAGTTTCATAAAATCCTTTTGTTTTATTAAAGATAAAATATCTGCTCTTATATAAAATATTTAAGGCATATATATATATATATATACTATATATGTAGTATATATATGTGTATATAATAAAATCAGATCATACTATATATACATACCTTTTGTGCCTTTCATTTCTACACTTAAAAGTGCGTAGTGCTTACTTTCCAGTGCCACAAAACTTTTTTCATGACATTATTTTTGCATTTAATGATTTGTTGGAATATAAGTATTTAATTCATTAATATGCTCTTTTATTAGATGTTCATTATCATTTCTATTTTACAAAAATATTTACATAAAACAATTTTTTCCTGAGGATAAATTTCTAGAAGTACTGATGGGGAATCAAAGGGAATTGACATTGTGTAGAGTAAATTATCTTATAAGAAGTGATGACCAGTTTGCACTCTCCAGTAAGAAATAAAATGTCAGTTTCTGATACACTATTGAAAAAGAAGCCATCCCTGGCAGGTGGCACAGTGGATGAGGCACCAGACTGTGCGCACAAAGGTTGCTGGTTTGATTCCCAGCCAGGGCACATAACCAGGTTGCAAGCCAGGTCTCCAACCAGGTCCATAGCTGGAGGTAAAAGTCAACCATACATTGATGTCTCTCTCCCTCTCTGCCTCTCTCCCTTTCCCTCTCTCTGGAAATAATAAATAAAATCTCAAATAAATAAATGAGAAGCCAGATGCTCAAAATGGAGTTAGTTGGGCTAAGTCCATATCATCTAACTAAGATTTAATGCCTTACTTAATTGCAGTTTCAGTTTTTCCCAGGAAGGTAATATTTTCTTTTGTTTTTAATTAACTTTATTGGGTGGCTTTGTTTGATAAAATTATATAAGTTTTAAGTGTACAGTTAGTTCTATGATATATCATGTGTATATTGCCTTGTACACTCGAAGTCAAATTTTGTAACCTTAATTAATTCATCTGGAATTTCTTGGTCAGCACCAGAGGTAATTTGATAGACCCCTTGGTTGTCCACAGAGAAAAGTGACTTTGCCTAAAAACATCCACTCTTTGATAAATAACTTCCTTGTTGCACCTCTGCCACCTTTTCAAGCTTTTCCTTCAGAGCGCCTTTCTATTTGTTAGTCTGTTGCCTGATTCATGAATCATTGAATGAAACTAATTTGATCTTTAAATTTATTCAGTTGGATTTTGTTTTTTAACAATACTGACCAATAATAATAATTACATTCATGTAAATATAAAATTAATTTTGTGATTAGTTTGCATTTATTTGATTACTACTGTGTTTGAATTTTTCTTTACATGTTTGACCATTCATATTTCAGTGTTTTTACTTGGTCCATATTTTTGATTTGAGACACATTAAATAGATGGGTACATGTATAAAATACTTTCCTTCTGAATGCCAAATTAAAATATCAATACTACAGAAATGGTCACTCACTATCTAAAAGGATATTTATTGAAATAATGTCTACCATGTCAAATACATTACAATTACTTGACAATTACATAATTATTTTAATATCCAAAACAAATCTCTAAAGTAGAGATTCCCACTTTGTGAAAAAGAAAATTCAGGATTAGAGACTGTTAAGTCACTTTCCACAAAATTGATAGTGTAAACACAAAATTAATTTTAGATTGTAATAAAAATTTTAAAAATCAAACATTGTTTCCAATTCAGTTGGTTGCCTTTTTTGTTTAGCTGACAATTTCTTTTGCTATGCAGAAGCTTTTAAGTTTGATGTAATTGCATTCATTTATATTTGCCTTTACCTTTCTTGCCTTTGAGATAAAATTCATAAAATTCTCTCTAAGACCAAGGTCCACTAATTTAATACCTATGTTTTCTTCTGTGTAATTCATTGTTTCAGGGTTTATATTTAGGTGTTTGATTCATTTTGAATTATTTTTTTATATGGGGACAAACAGCAGTCTAATTTCATTCATTTGCATGTGGCTTTCCAATTTTTCCAGCATCATTTATTAAAGAGGTTTCATTTTCTCCATTATATATTTTGGCTGCTTCATCAAAAATTACTTATCCATGTTCATGTAGGTTTATAAGTTTATTCCTTGGATCTTATTTCTGTTCCCTTGGTCTTTGGGTCTGTTTTTCTGCCAATATTATGCCATTTTGATTGAAAATAACAGCTCTTACAAGCTGTTAACATTATATATATGCAATATATAATATACACGTGCAATATACACATGCAATATACAGTTGATGTTGCTGTATCATAAAATTATACAGTGAAACATAATTTTATTAACCAATATCACTGCAATAAATTTAATAAAAATAAGTTTTTTAAAAAGCATTTATCTGAGTAAAAATATATGCAGCCCAGGAGACAAAGATTCAGATAGCCACCTAAATTTTGTTCTGCCAAGACAAAGGGGGGCCACCTTTTAGAGGGGAAGTTTCCACCAAATTCCCAATTATGTCCATTTCATGTAAATGAGGTATCCATTTTATGTAAACAAGGTATCCATATTTGTATACTTTAGATTGGTTTTAATCATAATGTCCTGGTTGATTGGCATCATGTACCTTAATTGGTTATTATGGAGCAGTTCTGATTATGCAGAGTAGGTCTTGGTCCATTGCTTGAGAAAACAACCAACAATAAGAACTCTCTTATACGAGTTGAATCAAAAGAAGCAGCACATAAGGCGAAAAGTCAAAAGTTCAGTCTGAGGTATTCCCCAGTATGTAGGATATGTGAGATAGCCATGTTAGCAAATGGCCTCTAGACTCTTTATCCATAAAATTTTGGCCCTCAGTTAACTATAGAAAGTCCATCTCAGCAGATCAATTTCTTCTCAAGGTTTATATCAAGTTAATCTTTCTTCTCCTTCTCAGGGACCACAATTGATAGATACATAGATAATAAGAAATGATATATTAGATAAATAAATAGATGATGATGGTAGGTGATTGATAGGTGATAGATGATTATAGATAAATGAGATAGATAATGATAAATAGATGATAGATAGATAAGGGATATAAAATAGATGATGGGGCTACAATTTTCAACTTTGTAACTATCCTAAAATAGCCTAATTTGACATCATTCATACTTGGAAAATCTTAATGAACTCTGATTATCTTAATTGTTTTATCTTATAAAGTGGCATGCTTCCAACTAGTAGATTTACAATGTAGTGATGGGGAGAGTTGGGCAAATAGTACACAGGGAAGAGAGTCATGATCAGAGGAGAAGAATGCCAAATGTATTCCTAGTTCATCTTAGTGTCATTGGAACCAAGAGGAAAATGGGTTTGTTTGTTTTGGGAGATTTTTTGGTTCATGCTTAAAACATTTATAAAATAATCATATTTCATAAGAAATATAGTTATTGAAATTAACAATTATCTATATTCTGCTTTGGACATATCTAAAGGACATGTCATATGAGCCTTTGTGATCAGCTGCTTAGTTATAAACAGATAGCATATGATGATTCTTTCAGTTGTTTATGATGCAAAGAAATATTTTTCTGATGAAATGGGTGTAGAAAATTAGGGAATAGCTCTGGCTGATAATACAGTGGATAAGGTGCCAGCCTGCAAATCCAAAGGTCGCTTGTCTGATTCCCCAGCCAGGGCACATAACCAGGTTGCAAGCCAGGTCTCCAGCCAGGTCTGTAGCTGGAGGAAGGTGAAAGGCAACCAACCATACATTGATGTTTCTCTCCCTCTCTGTCTCTCTCCCTTCCCCTCTCTAAAAGTAATAAATAAAATCTTTAAAAAAAAATCAGGGAATATCTCAGGGCAAAAGCAGGCATTTTTATGGAAGTCCTTGCATCCCTTTCTGGCCCCACAGATTTTGCTGTGGATAAGGAAAGATGTAAGTTGCTTTCATGTTCATCTTCAAGCTGTGAAATCAAATAGGTATCTCTTTAATCCAAGAGGAGAAAAAGTCAAATTATTCCCTGTCATCCTGTGTAATTGATAACAGGAAGGGAAGGGGAAGGAAGAGAAGGGAAGGGAAAGGAAAGAGTGAAGAAGGAAGGAAGAAGAAGGAAAGCTAACTGGAAAGAGGAAAGAAAGAAGGAGGGAAAGAGAAAAGACAAAAAAGGAAAGGAGGAGAGAGAAGGAGAGGGAAGAGTGGAGAATTTTCATCTGTATACTTGACAGTCAAGCGAATTTGTCTCTGGCACACTGATTTGGGAAAGAGTCACCTTCTATGCTGCAGTAGAAGAAAGGATTGCTAATCATCATGTCCTTTGGAACATAATTTAAGAAACCCTTGAGAGCTCTCATATCATTATCTGACTACATGCATAGCTATAATAAACGGTTGTTTGTAAAAGACTCTGAAGATGAAAAGCACCTTAATTGGAGTAACTCTCAATCATGCAGAGGCAGAAAATCTAAAGTAAATGGAAATATTAGAACATAAATGGGATATTTTAAACTACAATAACAGAATTTTAAATGTTTTTTTTTGTTTGTTTCTTGGAATTCTAGTTAATGTTTCAAAACTAAAAACAATATATATTCATAAAGAGCTAAATTCATGTCCTATGGGGCACAATAAGACAAGCTATAACTGGCGGTTTGTTGTCTCCACTGACATACGCCCATTCTACATAAGAAAAGAAACTGCTTTGATTATAATTTATAGGAGTAAATAAATATCACATGGGTTTTTGCCTCTCCCAAAGAAGAAAGAGGAAAGAACACGTTTTCCATTCCCAAATCAAAAGCGTGGAGGTGGCTAAAGAAGGGCCACCTCCACACACACACACAAATAGTCCAGCTCTCTGTGATCACCAGGTTTGGTAAAATTACAAGGGATTTGAAAATACAAAGGCACACACACAACCACACTCTTAGGGATTTCTGGGACTCAGAAACAATAAGAGTGTTGCTTGTCTCACTGCTGAGCTCCAAAGTAACGAGTATAACAAGAACTGACCACAATAATAGATAAAGGAGAGTAAGCATCAAATAATAAGCAAGCTGCATTTTGAATGATTTTTCAGGGCAAATATCCTCCAAATTAACTGACCCTGGTATGTGTTTTTCTTATAACTTATGAGGAAAATGAGAATAGTTTTCATTTTATGATATGCACTTTTGAAATTATGTTTCAAGACAGACATTTTTTTTTCATAATCCTTAGTGTTACCCCTAATTGATGATAGAAGCCTTGATTTAGTACACCCGCTTGAGGAATCTGTTCTGGAAGTTAGAATTTGTCCTATTTCCCCCTTTCCAGATCATGTGCATTCACTGTTTATAATTCTATATTGATTAATTACTAATAACTGAAAGGACATTATCATGATTTCTATAAGGCTGTCAGCAGGAAGAATGGTCTCTGGTCAGCTTGGACAGCTGTCTCATGATCACTAAGGAAACCTCTCACTGCCATGGCACAGTGGTCGATGAGACAGCTACCAGAGGGCAGCCAGGAGGGCAGTGCAAAAACTGGCTTGGGGATGGAGTTAAGAGCCAGGATGTCCCTGTTGACTTCTTGTTGCTCTATTAGTGTAAGGTTTTGGTTTCTATAGTATTTGAAAGCTGACATACATTTTCTTCTCTAATTAATAGGGAGCGGAGAACTACATGCAAAATGTCAGGCTTGGCCTTGACTGCTGTCCCTGTGATGCTGATGGTACCTTGGGTCAGTATGATCAAGACTGGTGTACCTTGTGATGAACTATGTACAATGACCCTTCTAAATGAGAAGAGTGAGGTTTCTTGCCTACAGAGATCAATTTCTTACTGTAAAGGTGAAGACATGTGTACCTTTTTAAAGACTTCTTAATGGCAAATGTTAGGTTTCTTTGAGTTTATATCCATATGCATGTGTGTATGGAAAATCTTGGAAAAAAGGTTTTGAAAATTGCAATAGAACCTCTAACTTTCCCATGTCTGGAAGCAAGAACTTTAACTAACCTCTTTAATAAATTATCTCTCTCTTTAGGCAACTTCTAATGATTTTGTAATTATTAAACATTAATCAGTTTCTGCCCACATTCTATAGTTTTTTTTCACATTTGAATTATATGTGAATAATGTAAGATTCTGCTTTCTGTCAAAGATTTCAGGGGCAAAATTCTGTGATACTATTTCAAAAGAGGTGAAAATAGTATGTGTTAGATTAAAAAAGACATGGGCTCATTTTGGACTTTGTTACAACTAATCTGTTTAAGCTTCAATTTGATCATTAATAATAGAAGAGACAATTGGTATTCCCCACAAGTTGGTTGTGAAAATTAAATTAAAATAATATGTGCTATATGTTTTATAAAACAGGTAGTAAAATATGGTAACTATTAATACTATTATTACCTTAGCTTTATTTTTACAGTGCCTAGCATGAAGCAAGATAGTCTGATTTCATTAAAGTAAATTTTAGTGGTAATCTACCATCTTCTTTCTATTTTACCTGTTCAGATAGGTTAAATTGCTTTCTTCAGCAAACATTAATTGAGAGTCTATAATACACTGTACAATGATTCTAGATGCTATAGGCATTAAAAAGGTGAATAAGAAATTGAATTGGAGGTAAAAGAAATAAAAATTCAGTATGAGATATAACATGTGCCCATATATATTTTTCATACAAAGTAAAACAAAAAGTGTTATAAAAAGTGAAACAGAATATGGAATTATTTTTTTTAAGTGAACGGAGATTAATTTCCAACTGTAAAGGATGTAGAAATTAGAAAATTCACTCAGGAAGATATTAAGTGGAATCTCTAAATGTGGAGAGTATGGAGGGCAAGGAAAAAGCAGAGTAAAAAACTTGAATGTAAATAGGAAACAGCAAAATAGCCAATTTTTCCAAAAGAGATACATGGAAGAGTAAATTAAGAGGAGCAAATATTGGAAGATAAGCTATAGGATCAATGCTATTACAGTGTTTTTACTTGTTTGCTTCTAATCTTAAGCATGAAGTAGTCAATCTCCAAGATAGTCTGTAATAACCCTCCCTTACTGCTATTTGCTCCTTTACACAGTTCCATTCCACATCAAACAGGTTAGCTTTGTGTGATCCACAGTGTGCAGGGATGAGTTTAGGTACTAAAAGTCATTGTTACTTGTTCTTTGGTCTCTTGCTTTCTCTGGGGAAGCCTGGCAGCATGCCCTGAGAATCCTGTAGAGTCAGTCCCCTGGAGAGGCCAATGTGGACTAACACTGAAGCTGCTAACCAGCATTCAAAATACCTACAAGTTCTGTAAATAAGCCACTTTAAAAGTCAGGCCTTAAGATGACAGCAGTTCTGACCAATAACTGACTGAAGCTTCATGAAAGACTCTAATTCTGCACTAACCAGCTGAATTGTGCCCGGAGTCTGGACCCATAAAACCTGTGAGAGATAGTAAATGATTGCTGTAAACTATTAGTTTGGAGTATAAAGGTTTATAAGCAGCATAAGACAATTAATAGAAGGTAGCTTTTATTTTACTTAGAAAGTTATATATAAATATAAATTTGGGGTTGGAATTACTTCTTTACAATACGTTTGACTTATAAGGAAAAAACCTCTACACCATAGTTTCATTTACAAGATTAATCTATACAACATATATTATTAACATAGAAATATTGGGAAGTTTATATAAAATCATATACATAAACTGTTTAATTATTATTGCTTAGTGCATTGAAAGTATTTGATAAATGTAACTTTTAAAATCTTTGTTCTTAGATGAAATAGTTTAAACTTATAAGCATCATAATACTTATGTATTATGTGTATTATACTGTTGTATAATCTAAAATTTAAAAAATACTATCCAATCAATGTACTTATAACTGCTGAGATTTAATAAAATAATCCATCAATATGTTACATTAGATTTTAAAAATATGCCTCTTCAGATTTCATAATGCTTCTTCCTTTTCTTTATTTTACTCCAATCAGACCCTCAAAAATGTTGAAGCCATGACTGTTTTCAGAGAAATACACACAAACACACATATACACCCAGAAAATCTGTCCAGAAAGTCTTCATCCATGTAATATGAAAAGTAGAGATATTTATTGAAGAAGATACAAGGTACAAGAAACATTGTGCATAGGACAATGAGGCCTCAGACTCCTTCAAAGTAGGCACGTGGGGGTCCTTGCGCAGTCCTCCCAGTCACCATCAGCAGCCCCTTTGTATTTTCCTGAATCTCATCCATCATATGAAATCTCTTCTCTTTCAAAGGTGATTTTAGTTTTTGGAATAGGCAGAAGTGGCAGGGTGCCAAATCTGGGGTGTAGAGGAGCTGAGTCACCTGGGTGATTAAACGTTTTGCCAAAACGCTCTGTACAAGATATGATGCGTGAGTAGGAACATTGTTATGATGATGCTGCCAATCACCAGTTGCCCATAGCTCTAGCCTTCAAAATCATCCAAAAACAGTCTCCATGGAGAAATGTTCAAGCTTAATGAAAAATTAGATGCGTATGTGTTGCTCTACTCGCTCAGTCATTTTGAATGTGCGGCCACACAGTACACATGCTCGCTTGATAGCACCTTCCGCCCCGACTCACTAGAGCAGTAAAACCATCATTGTTAACACATGCACATTCCACTCCACTCTCCTTAGCTGCCAGGTTATATCAATGTTGCACAGGCTGTTCTCATTATACTAACAATTGTTATACTTTTTCTGGACAGACCTTGCATATATACGAGTCAGTTAAAGATACAATCAATGAGTATAGAGAGGGGTGGCTCCAGTCTATCATCAGCTTGTCATTGTCTTCAAGTGCCACCTATAATTAGGTGGAAACATCTAAGAAAAGGAGTTTTAGAAGAAAGCAGGAAACTAGAAAGCACTTATTGCTCAACTACAGATCTTTAACTTACCCAGATCCTATTGAACTCGATTAATATTATATCTAGTTTTGAATTCCAGGGTATGCCTGGAACCCAGAAAATGTAAGAAACTAACTCAAGGTTACTTTAGTCCATCATGAGGCCAAGTTGTTGAGTTCCTATTTTGAGACAGTTTGCTATAGAGGAACATTAGTGTTTCCTTCCATCACCTGTGGAAATCCTAGTGTCACCTGGTTAACATGTACTTGGTCTTCGACCACAGATTTGTTGATTCCAAATTGTGATATTCTTAAGACTCCAGAGCAAGTCTTGAGTTCCTCTGTTTTCTAAACACTAGCTATCTTACAGGAGCCAGTTAGCATTTTGTTTTCTGAATTTAAATCTCAGACTTCTGACTCAGCCTCTTCTACAAATCTGGGCTATTTCCAGTATATTCCTGTATTTAATTTATCAAGTGTTAATTTTTGTCCTGGCTCGTGGCTCAGTGGATAAAGTGCCGGCCTGCAAACCCAAAGGTCACTGTGTTCGATTCCCAGCCAAGGCACGTAACCAGGTTGCAAGCCAGGTCTCCAGGCAGATCCATAGCTGGAGGCAGGTGAAAGGCAACCATACATTGATGTTTCTCTCCCTTTCTTCCTCTCTCTGGAAAATAATAAATAAAATCTTTTTTAAAAAATGTTAATTTTAACTTCTGTTTTACTTATTTATTTTGCTAATAGATTACATATTTTACAAACATGATGCAAGGATTTGTTCTAATGCATTTATAAGAGCCTTCTAAAATGATGAACTGGCCATATTTCTCTGATATGATGCTAAGGCACTATTTCAGATTATTCTGACATTGATTAATTTCATGCATCAAATTATGACATGCAGGAATGTTTCTGGTGTGTAGAGAACTCAGTGGGGAAAATCTAAGTAGTTTGGAAATCCAATGCAGCTGTCATGCTGACACCCCTCTAGTTAGGAGTCAGGACCAAAAAAGGTGGAACAGAAACAGTCTCATTACCCTGGAGCTCCAATGCTGGGCAGCTACGAATCTGTGCAGAATCCTGGAGGCAAAGGAGAAGAAGTGACTAGGTAGCAGCCTAATAACATTTCACTTAAGCCATCTGGTTGAAAAATGTGATATGTAATGTTTGGTAAATATAAAGTAGCCCAAGAGAGATGAGGGCTTCTTTATATTAAAAAGGAAATTCAATTTTCAGCCACCTTTCCTGGGTCCTTTTTAAGTTACTTCCTATTGTTACAAGGAAAGATAATATTTTTACAGTAAAAATCTTACTCAATGCTAATAATAATGATACTAATAATAGTGGTGGCAATTGGGCATGTGATTTGTAATTATAGGTTTGGTACTATTGGGAGAGAGCCTTTCTTTGTGCTTTGAATAAAAATATGAACTATTATGAATTCCTACTTGAAGATTTTAGTTTCCTCCTTCTCCCTGTCCTAGGCTGGCCCTGATTTAGTCCACTTTACTTAAATCAAATAAACCTTAATAGACCTGAATTTACTCACCAGAAAATGCACTTCACCTTCCCAGAGGGCAATGGCCTAAGACTACATATTACTGTTATTAGCTATGGCATTTTAATTGGCCATTATAGAATTCCCACTCCCTGTCCTTCTACCTTTCTTTTCTTTCTCTTCTTTTCCTTTTTATTTCCCCTAAGAAAGTGTCTTAAGAGAAAAGATGCTAAATATATCAACACTTTAAAAGTTTTAGTCATTTTCACAATAAATATACTTCCAGATTATTTTGATAATTTATCTTTGACTAGTTCTAATAAAAAAAAACAATTACCCAAACATCCACTTTTCAATACTTTCATAATCTAGGCTTCAAAGGATTATATATATAGGAAGAACCTAGGATCACTTGGGGAGATAAATTCTCTTTAGTTGGCTGAGGAAAACTTGCATTTCTATTACATGCAAGCACAGGACTTAAGAAACAGGAGGGGAAATCCATTAAGGATTGTGTGTGAGATGTAAGCATGCAAATGTATGTGTGGGCATGTGTCTGGGTGCATGCATGCGGAGGGGGTAGATAACTTGTGAATATGTGTGTGCAGTGTGTATGCCTATGTATTTATTTGAGGAGGCAAGGAGTTAGAGAAAAATAAATTAGGCATTAAAAAGTAAAAAGTACCATCATTGGCTTGGGCTTTCCAGGACTCATCTCTCTAATGTATTGATCCAGTGGCAGAAGGAACTGGAGCTTGTCTGCATGAATTTGGCTATATTCAAAGACAAATTATCAAAATAATCTTGTCATACCTTTTAAAAGATTTTTCAAGCTATATGCATATAAAATGTATCTCCCCTGAATTTTAGCCTCACAAATTACAGGTATGTTAAATCTATAATAAATTGATCTGGAAATTAGGAGGGCAGCCAGCACTTAATATGGTGCTGAGAATAAGAGAGCCTAAGAAAAACAGTTGCTATTAAAACAAATGAAGTACCCCAAGTAGTATTTATGGAGATAGTCAGAGGAGTGTTTAATGAGCTCCTGGAAAACAATCTAAAACAGAGGGAGGAGCTAGTTGCTAATCGAGTCTTCAAGTGGCATTACATATTAAAGACTAGCAAAGACATCTTACCTTCACCTTCCTTAGGCATAGTTTCAGTAATTTAACATGTCAGGGAGATTTTAATGATACACTACAGCAGTTTCAATTCATTTTTTCATCCATATGCAAGCATTCAATGAACACTTTACCTCCTCTCCGTATGCTCTAAAATTTGCTAGTTACATTTCAATATAATGCATTGTTGCAATGGCAGAATGTTAGGAGTGGATTTTGTTTTGTTGTTCTAACACATGAGATCAAGATAATATAGTATTTTTTAGGAGTCTGATTTGCCTAACAAAATGGAGAAGGATGCAGAATCAATAGGGTCTCTGGTTCACAGTCACAGGTTTGTTTGCCCTCTTTCTCCATGGATACTTGCCAACTCCAGAGACATTTTTGGGGGTCACAATTAGGACCCTGCCACTGGCATCCACTGTGTATACCACAGGAAAGCTATTAAGTTTCCCCACTAGGCAAAGTACAGACTCCCACAAAAATGAGTTATCAGGAACAAAATGTTAGTACTGCTGAAATGGGAAATAAATATTATTAGGTGAAAGATAAGTACTGCTTTAACTATATGAAGCATTTTCTTTATACTAAATGAACTATTTTCTTCTGATTGTATACAAATGACACCAATTCTTTTTGAAATCTCCGTTTCAATAAAAATGGAATGATCTAGTTAAGTTGAATACTACTCTGTAATAGGGTAAAGCAGAGGCGGAGAGGAAAAAAGGAGAGCTTAGGATTCTACCTTTATGAAAGAAATGATCTGAATTAAAATTGGGCAAAAGCAGACAAAAAAAAAAAAAAAAAAGACTAAAAGAATACATCTCTACCAAACCAGCATTGCAAGAAATGCTAAAAGGTCTGCTATAAAAATAAGTAAACAAATAAAATGAAGAAACAGAGAAAGCCAAAGAGGAATACAGACACAAAGGGAGAAAATGGCAATGAATAAGTATCAATCAATAATAACCTTAAATGTAAATGGATTAAATGCACCAATCAAAAGACATAGGGTAGCCCAATGGATAAGACAACATGACCCACATATATGCTGTCT
>PVIW01006951.1:40158-79516 GCA_004026585.1 Noctilio leporinus | reverse complement strand
GAGCAGCTTAGACAAGAACCTAGTATAAAGGAACCATGGACATGGACAATAGGTGGGATTGACTTTGGGGCGAATGGTTGGGTGGGGAGGGGGACAGAGGGGAGCAAAAAGGGGATGGATGTAATACAACAACAATAAAATAAAAAAAAAAAAAATGGGCAAAGGACCTGAACAGACAACTCACTGAGGAAGATGTACAAAGGGTCCAGAGGTATATGAAAGAATGCTCAACATCACTAGTCATCAGAGAGATGCAAATTAAAACCACAATAAGATACCACCTCACACCTGTCAGAATGGCAATCATCAACAAATCAACAAACATTAAGTGTTGGTGTGGATTTGGGGCAAAGGGAACCCTAGTGCACTGTTAGTGGGAATGTCGGCTGGTGTAGCCACTGTGGAAAACAGTATGGGGTTTCCTTAAAAAACTCAAAATGAAACTGCCTTTTGATCCAGCAATTCCACTGCTTGGACTTTACCCAAAGAAGCCTGAGACACCAATTCATAAGAACCTATGTACACCTATGTTCATAGCAGCACTATTTACAATAGCCAAGTTCTGGATACAGCCTAGGTCCCATCAGTGAATGATTGGATCAAAAATCTTTGGTACATTTACACAGTGGAATTCTATATAGCAGAAAGAAGGAAGGAACTTGTACCCTTTGCAACAACATGGATGGAACTGGAGAGTATTATGCTTAGTGAAATAAGCGAGTCAGTGAAGGACAAATATCATATGATCTCACCCATTACAGGACAATAATGAACAAAACAGAACCAAATATATGAATACAGTGAATAGGCCTTCAGTGGTCAGGGGGAAGGGGGTTGGGGGGAGATGGGTGGGAGAAGGAAGAGGCAAGGAAGGGGAGCAGTTTAGATAAGAATCTAGTATAAATCAACCATGGACATGGACAACAGGTTGGATTGACTTTGGGAGAATGGGTGGGTGGGGAGTGAGGCAGAGGGGAGCAAAATGAGGATAGATGTAATACAACAACAGTAAAATAAAAAAAAAAAAGTGTGAAAAAAAAAAGATCCCTGTATTAAATGAGAAGTTCAGTAAATATTGCTAAAGCTCAGTTTTCCTAAGTAGTAATAAGTTTGGGCCAATCTTTAATTACTATTCTGCACAGTGTGTTAAGTGTTTCAAAAAGGAAGAGATTCCTCCTAGTTGTCAGGATCAGAAAATGATTTATAAAGATGAAGAAAGGCTGAGCCTTTAGAACAGGCCAGGGTTTTGCCTGCAGCAGAGGAAGGGAAGGCAATTTCATTTTACAGAAGAAAGAGGCCAGCAAAAAGGCAATGAAATGAATCTGTATCTGTTCAAGTGACTGAGAGAAAACAATTTGGAAGGAAACAGAGTTTATAGAAAATATTTTGGACAAATACAGTAGCTGCAGAATACAAATGTCAGGTTGAAAGACTGTCATGATGAGGAAGAATTTGACTTCTCTTTATTACTCCAAAAGATGGCAGTAAAACTGTGGGACAAATTTATACTCATCATGTTTTAGCTCTAGAGATACCCAGAGATGAAATGTCCTCTTTTGGGAGGTAGTGAGTTGCCTGCTATTGACAGTGTTCAAGGTGGAAAAAGGATACTGGGAAAGGCAATGGGACCAGATTTATTTTTACCAAACTGCTCTTCAAAGCCCATTAATGAATGGGTGGATGGGGAGGGGGACAGAGGGGAGAAAAAAGGGGATGAATGTAATACAACAACAATAAAATAAAAAAAAAGAAAGCCCATTAATGAGTCAATGGAATCAATTTAGTGTATTGTGTCCATTTTCCTTGGGCTGCTGTATAACAAAGCACCACAGACTGAGTAGCTTAAGCCACAGAAATGTGTTGTCTCACAGTTCTGGAGGCCAGGAGTCTGTAATTAAGGTATTGGCAGGGTTGGTTCTTTCTAAGGACTATGAGGGAAGAAACTTCCAGACCTCTTTTCTTGGTTATAGATGGCTCTCTTCTTCCTGTCTCTTCAAATTGTCTTTCCTCTGTGCATGTCCTACATCCACATTTTCTCTCTGTTAAAAAAATGTCCTACAATCTCTGAACTTTAAAAAATTTTTTAAAGATTTTATTATTTTTAGAGAGAGGGGAAGGGAGAGAGGCAGAGAAGAAGAAAGACATCAACGTGTGGTTGCCTTTCACTTGCCTCCAGTTATGGACCTGGTTGGAGACCTGGCTTGCATCTTGGTTATGTGCCCTGGCTGGGAATGGAACCAGCAACTCTTGAGTTCTCAGGCCAGCACCTTATCCACTGTGCCATCCGCCAGAGCTAATCTCTGAACTTTTTATTGGCTTTCTATCCCAAAGGGGTTGCTTTTAGTGCCTCAGAATTTTGGTGTTGTTGACCTCAGATACCCCTTTGCTGTCCATAACCCTGTGCATGGTGGTCTTTTGGATGGATTGTGTGGAGTGGCTGTTGTCTAGGGCATCACTGAGATCGAAATCCTCCAGTAGGTGGTGATGTCAGCCTCCACCTTGATCTTGATGTTCAGGAAGGCCTCATACTCCTGGGCCTGGCATTGCCCCCTCTGCTTGCGTCTGGGCCAGCTCTGACAGCAGGTGCAGCAGGATCTTGTTGAGCTGCTCCATCTGCATGGCATAGGGTGTCTCCACCTCCCTCAGCCTGTTCTCTCCTTTTAAAAATTAATTTATTGTTGCCATATTACATTTATCCCATTTCCCCTACTGCTCTCCCCTGCCCCACCCTCCCTATACCCTCTCCCATTGTCAATCCCACATGTTGTCCATGTCCATGGGTCATTTATATTAGTTCCTTGACCAAATTGTTCCCCTTCTTTGCATTTCTCTTCCCCTCCCTTCACCCCTCTGCACACTGATCAGGCTGGCTCTGAACTGGCCTTCAGATTTCTAATTTAGTCCAGGTCAATCTCCAAGGACAGGACAGTAGCCTCAGCTCCATGAGTGTCATCTCAGCAGCTCCTATCTCAGCAGTCTGTGAGGTGTTTTCTCCCCAACCTGCTGGGACCAGTACTAGTCTAGCTCCTCTCAGTTTTTCTGAGCCAGCTCATCATAATGGGCCTGGATGTCCACCATGATATCGCTCAGACCCTGAGATTTAGGGGCATCTAATTCCACAGTCAACCTGGAGTTGGAAATCTGGTTTTGTAGACCATTTATTCACCCTCATGAGGACTGCTCCTCCTTGAGAGCCCCGATCTTTGTTGTCAGCTGCAGTTGAGTGATTTTGATGTCATTACTGACTTTTAAGAGCCCACTGATGACACTCTCCTCAGACTGGTGCATGGTCAGCTCCATCTCACATTTGACTCTGGACTCATCAGCAGCAAGACAGGCATTGTCAATCTGCATAATGATGTGAGCATTGTCCACAAAATTTGCAAAGATCTGAGCCCTCACGTTCTCAATGATCTTAAAATAATTCCCCTAGTCTGGGACCCCTTTTTCTCCAGATGTTCACAAATGTTGCTTTTTAGTCTCCAATTATCAGCCCCTAGGCTTCTCACCCTCTCCAGGTAGGAGGCCAGGTGGTCAGTCATTCAGGCACTGCATAGTCTCTTTCTCATTCCAGATGCCCCCTATGCCCTCTAGACCCCAGGCCATCCCCATAGCCAAGCCCTAAACCCCCCAGCCCCCCACATGCTACTGGAACGGAACACAGCACTTCAGGAGCCTGGGCCCACAGCACCTGTATAGACACTGGCCACTGTTGGCCAGCTGGGCCTGGCGAGTGAGCAAATGCACAGAGCTCAAGAGCTGGTAGTTTGTGGGGAAGCTGGAGCAGCCACTGAAGCTCATGTTGTTTAGGGTATAAGGCAAGAAGCTGAGACTCAGGTTCAAGCAGCCCATATTTATATGGACATCAGTCATATTGGGTTAGGGCCCATTCTAATGACTTCACTTTAACTTGATAACTTCTTTAAAGACACCATCTCCAAATAAGGTCACTCTAAGGTACTTGGGGTTAGGTCTTTAAAATACGACTTTTCAGGAAGACACAATTCAACAATAACATGTGGCTTCATCATAATTTTAAAGAATAGCCCTGGCTGGCGGCTCAGTGGATAAGGCAACGCCTGCGAACCCAAGGTTACTGGTTCAATTCCCTAGTCAGGGCATATAATGAGGTTGCAAGCCAGGTCTCCAGCCATCTCTGTAGCAGGAGGCATGTGAAAGGCAACCATACATCGGTGTCTCTCACCCTCTCTGCCTCTGTCCCTTACCCTCTATAAAAATAATAAATAAAATATTTTAAAAAAGAATAAAATAGGATAGAATAGAACAGAAAACAGAGGGCATTGTCTCTATGGGTATACATATATGTGTCCTGGGTTGCAATGTAAAATGTCAGCAGTTAAACTTTCTAAAGCTAAGAATTTGGACTTAGGACTGAGGAAACATTCAAAGGAGAATTTCATAGCAGTTTGTTTCCTCTCCTACTCAAAAATGGGAAAAGTGACCCCAGCTGGTGTGGTTCAGTTGGTTGGATGTCATCCCACAAACCGAAAGATCACCAGTTTGATTCCTGGTCAGGTATTAAGCTGGGGTTGTCAGTCCATTCTGTGGTCTTAGCAGACAACTAATGTATCTCCCTCCATCAATGTTTCTTTCCCTCTCTTTCTTTCTCCCTTCCCCTTTCTCTAAGACTAAAAAAATAAACAAATGGGAAAAATGAATCTGAGTGACTGTCTTGGTCCCTGGTACTCAAGGGCCATCAGCTCTATGTATGTATGGTGGACCCCAGAGTTATCTTGGTGGTTCACGTCTGCAGATCTTTCTTGGCTATGTCTGTGCCTTCCCGATCCATGCTAATCTGTACAGTGGTACCCATTCATTCCCAACTTCCCTTTCTGTGGTTTTCAGTTATATGTAGTCAACTGAGGTCTGAAAATATTAAATGGAAAATTCAGAAATAAACAATAAGCTTTTAAAATATTTTATTTATTAATTTATTTTTAGAGAGAGGGGAAGAGAAGGGTAAAGAGAGGGAGAGAGACATGAATGTCTGGTTGCCTCTCATGAACCCCCAATTTGGGATGTGGCCTGCAAACCAGGCATGTTCCAGCACTGGGAATTGAACCCCAGACCCTCTGGTTTACAGGCAGGAGCTCAATCCACTGAGCCGCACCAGCCGGGCAACAGTAAGTTTTAAATTGTGTGTTATTCTAAGTAGTGTGATGAAATCTTGCAACATCACACTCTATGTCCCATGATGTGAATCATTCCTTTGTCCAGTGTATCCACACTATGTAGGCTTCCATCTAGGCACTTGGTAGCTGCTATGGTTATCAGACCAACTACCACAGTTATCGCCATGCTTGTGCTCAAGTAACTCTTATTTTACTTAATAATGGTCCCAAAGTTCAAGGTAATGATCCTGGCAATTCAGATATACCAAAGAAAATCTGTAAAGTGCTTCCTTTAAGAAAAATGTGGGTACGTTACAACAAAATATTTGGAGAGAGAAAAACCACATTTATACAACTTTCATTACAGTAATTGTTCTACTTCATTATTAGGTATTGCTGCTAATATATTACTGCACCTAATTCATAAATTAAACTTTATCATAGGTATGCATATGGGAAAAAACATAATGTATATAGAGTTTGTACTACCCATGTTTTCAGACATCCACTGGGGGTCTTGAAACAAATCCCCAGTGGTGAAGGGTGAACTACTGTATGTGTATATTGCCTGCTTTTCTTCTCCTGTGTGTTATGCACACTTGCCTTTATTAGATTTTATTCTATTGGTTCAGGAGTCTCTTTGTGCTCTTTTTCCCCCACAATGCTTTTACCCTTACTTAAAATTCCATTTGTAAAACTAATTTATTCTAAGTCTAACATTAAACTGAGTTACATGATATGAACTGTATCTTATCTTTGTTAAGGGAAAATATTAGTTATATGCTGTGTGGAAGCATACCATATTTCAAGTAATTGTGGCATTTAGTCAGGGCTAAAACTATAAATCATATCACCCTCTGCTTGGAGACTCTGGTAAGGGCTCCAGGTAAAATTTCCAGTGATTGTTCTCTACTTATTAATGGAGGAAGTAGGACTGGCCTTGGCTCTGTGCATTTTATGCCTGAATAATACTTCACTTTACTCAGAATTTAATCACATTTGTGACTTGGCATCTGTAGTCATCTGGGTGACTGTATTTTTTATGCATTTGAATCAATTGACAGGAAAATATGTCTTTTCATATAATTACTGTTTCTCCTAAACTGTAGAAAGGAATACCCATTAGTGGGTGCTGCTTTCCTGGTCAGATCTCAGAAGCAAAGGTCGAGAAGAAATGATGTAAATGGACAGCTCAGAACAGGCTGCTTCATAGAATGGACAAATCTGTTTCTATTTATTTATTTATCTATAAAAGATTTTATTTATTTATTTTTATAGAGGGAAATGGGGGAGAGAAAGAGAGGGAGAGAAGCATCAGTGTATGGTTGCCTCTCACATGCCCCCAACTGGGGACCCTGCCCACAACACAGGCATATGCCCTGACTGATGATTGACCAGCGATTCTTTGGTTCAAAAGCCAGTGCTCAATCCACTGAGCCACACCAGCCAGGGCTGTTTCTTTTTAGTATGAAATAATTCTAGGCATCCTGATCAGTGCAGTAAATACAGCACCCAGGGGCACTCTTTTGGAGGTAAACTATTCAGGGAAGGTAAATTATGAGATGTGTCATTTAAGTATAGAGATTAAGGCAACATGAGTCTGTTGTAGAGCTGTCATTTTATGTTTCATTTTCCTTCCTATTAATTGACACTTGATTACGAGTCAGGGAGGATATTAGGAATTTCTACCTCAGTCCACCATTATAAAAAGGTCTTTAACAGAAACCAGTATGTTCCCCACCACCACCCCTGAGTAATATTTATATGTAACTCCATTGTCAGCAACTCTGAACTTGGAGCACAGCTTTACTTTTAAACTATATTGACATAATAAAAGTGAGAAATATGAATTGTATTTTAACTGATAGAAAAGATGGCCATAGCTACAAAGCTACTAAACAAACATTTCTTATAACAAGTAAGGATAAAAGTAATCATAATCATTGGACCATCTCTAGTCTTCATAAAGTCTGAGATACGGCCAAGCTGACAAAGAAAAGGCTGGTTTTTGTTTTCTAATTTTAGCAAGCCCTGATCTCTGCCCTAAGAACATAGGAATCAGAAGCCAGTCTCTCTGCTTTCAGAACATCATCATTTATGAATAACTCAACAGTCAGCTGCCAGTGCAGAATCCATGATGCTGGAGAAACTGCTGGACTCATAGGTGCCTCATCCTGAGAAGTTCATGCAGCCAGTTGGATAGCTCCATGCTGCTACTAAGTAACCCTATTCTTAATACAATCACGAATGTATTTTCATGGCAACTAACTGGAATTTTCTTCCTTCTCACATTACCAACTTCCCTGTATCTTTCTATTGAATGGATATTCCCAGCTTACCTGAGAGAAGTTTCCTTTTTCTCTCTACTCTCCTACCCTAAATACCTGTGTTTCTTTATACCTGATCATACCTGCTTCAACCCTAATGAAAGGCTTACCTTTCCACCTATTCTTATTTCTTGGGCATTTCTTATTCAGTCATCCTCTCCATCTTCTTTAGAATCTCCAGTCTCTTCCATTGCATTTTCTTCCTCTGGCTTAGTACAAACATACACAAGAATACCTGGTCTAGGGGAAAAGACAAAGACATATACTCAGAAGTGAAAAGGACAGTTTAGATTAGATTCTGGCTCACCCACAACTTTCTCTCTGACCAGAGGTTCTCTTCCTGATCAACTCCTAGCCATAGTTCTAGTCTACCTAGCTACTAGCATGGTACTTATCAGTTAGTTTCTTTACCTTGCATTGCTCATTAATTAAAAAAAATTTTTTAAAGATTTTATTTATTATTTTTAGAAATAGGGAAAGGGAGAGAGGCAGAGGAGAAAAACATTAATGTATGGTTGCCTTTCACCTGTCTCCAGCCATGGACCTGGCCGGAAACCTGGCCTGCAAACTGATTATATGCCTTGGCTGGGAATCGAACCAGCAAACCTTTGGGTTTTCAGGCTGGCACCTTATCTACTGTGCCACCAGCCAGGGCTCTCATTATTTTTTTACATGGAAGAGCCAAATTATCAGTAGGATCCTTGAAGAAGGGACTTAGTGGTTTTTGTTGTACCCCTCAGCACTTAACTGATTTGGGATCAAGACTATATTCTATGTTTTAAAGTCAAGAGGGACTTGATGTAAAAGAAAAAAAACACTACACTAGTTTTATTAAAAATATTAGGCTACTTTAAGCAGAAGCAGATTTGTGACAGAGTGTGTAAACAATATGCCAGGGACTCTCTTGAGAATCTCTTACTGAAGAGTTCCAGAGTCCTTTCTCAGGCCAGAACAGTCCTTTGTCCCCATTTTCATTACTGCAGGCCCTAGGAATTAAGTTTACTTTCCTCTCTTCATAATCACTGAACTATCCATCTAATTGCTTAGAATCAGAACCTATCAAAGGTTGAGAGGGTCCTAAGCTACTTCTGTTTTTGAGTTCCTGGTATACTAAAAGATAAATGAATTCCAAAAAAATATTATAAAAATTCTGATCTATTTGCCTTTAACAATTTATCACTTTTAACATATGCATATTCACATGATAATGTTAGCATTTATTAAAAATATTACTGTAGATCCTATAATGTGTAATGATATATGGGGTTAAAATAGATAGTTGTGTTTTTCTTCCCATTGACCAGTGTATGTGATTGTGATTGTGTGTATATCCTTTCTTTCTTTCTTTCTTTCTTTTTTTTTAAGATTTTATTTATTATTCTTAGAGAGAGGGGAAGGGAGAGAGGCAGAGAGGGAGAGAGATGATGGCCAGCATCAATGTATGGTTGCATTTCACCTGCCTCCAGCTACAGACCTGGCTGGAGACCCAGCTTGCAACCTGGTTATGTGCCCTGGCTGTGAATCAAACCAGCGACCTTTGGGTTAACAGGCTGCCACCTTATCCACTGTGCCACCAGCCAAGGCTGGTTTTGTATTCTTAATATACCTTTTCCTTCCTGGGCTGATTTGGCACCTGGAAGCTCCATTATTATGTTCTTCACTTTATTATTCTGAACTCAAACCTTATCAAAGCCACTCCCTTATTCTTTCTACATCTTTTGTTAAGTACCCTTGCTCTAGCATGGTCCTTTTTCCTGGCCCTTGGATGTTCAAAGTAGCAACATAGTCCTATACCCTGCTCCTATCATTAAAGTTTGCTCTTAGGTAAAGTTTGCTCATTACATCTGGACTTATACGATTGCTAAAGCATACTTCTCAGACTTCCCAATGACTTATAATTTTAACCAAGAACAAAATGTACTTTTAAAAGAGAATAATTAATAAACCAGTACAGTGCTATGTAGAATATAAACTATTCCTGTTGACTATTTAGGGATTTAAGTTTCTGACCTGATATATTCTTCTTTAAAGCATTTTTTAATTTTGATCTAGAAATCTAGACAGAACTGGTTAGCTGGCAACTAGAGTTTTATGTCTTGTTCCATGCCCTTAATGTATAGAAATAATGAAAGGGGGAAAGTCAGTTACTTGCTTGCTGATCAGCCTATGAGATATATTTATCTATAAAAGAATAAACATGGTATTCAAGCATTCTGGCACAATACCTAATCCTTCAGAGAAAAAGGATACAGTGTCTAACATTCATGCTTAGAATTTTAATGATAAAGTTCATTATAGTTTAGTGTATCATTGGCTTGCATTTGTGTAATTTTACAAGAAAATTTCCGTTTCCACATTCCATTAGATATCTGATTCATTTTCTTGGCTCAGGATAATGCCTTATAGCTGTATCACCAGCAAACCAGTGTCTGCATTGGACATATATAAGACTAAGTGTGATTAAGCTATTAAGAATTTTTAATTACCTTTTACTGTTCTTTAGATATAGTGTGTTTTTGAGGAAGCAGAGTAGAATTGGAGTATCTTGATATTAAAGAGCTTTATAGAGCAAGCATATGGACTTGGATTATTCATCATAATTGGCAGATTCTGCTGTACAGAGTCTTGCAACAACATCTCAATTTTCTTGCTCTAGTGAATGTCATAATGAATACATTTATAGAGTGAGTTATGGAGAAGGGTGAAAAAATTCTAAATCTTTATAGCATTTTTATGCTCTGTCTTCATTTTTGGTAATCGAATCTTGATTAAGAGATAGAATTAACACCCAGTAGGACATCAAAAATTTTTGGCTTGGATCCTCTACATATCTCTTCTTCATCTCTAGGACAGACAAGAAATGAATTATGGACTTTATGATTCTGAAACAGTAAGAAGTATCTGAAATGCATATCTGTTGTTTCTTATAAGCTGATTGCATTGTGCTTACATATGAAACATAAAGCAACTTGGAAGGAAAAAGAAGTAAATCAGTGTCATTTTTTCATATTGTCTTATTATGCTTTAACTTAATAATTGTTTTATTACCATGACTTTGCCTCTGGTATCTTATTCTGTTAGTGCCTGGCAGTTTGTCATTTCCTTGCCAGCAAATTTCCTTGGGTGAAGATCACAGTGACTCCTCCTACCCTATTGAGAGCATTTTGCTCTCAATGCTTTTTCATGCTCTCTTTTGTGAAAATAGTTTTATTCAGATATATTTCATATACCATAAAATACACCCACTTAAAATGTAAAGTTTATCCCTGGCTGGTGTGGCTGAGTGGTTTGAGCATTGGCCAGCAAACCAAAAGGTTGCCTGGTGAGACCATATGCCTGGGTTTCAGGCCAGGTCCTTAGTTGTGAGCAAGTGAGAGGCAACTGATCAACCTTTCTCTCTCCCTCTTTCTCCCTCTTTTCCCCTCTCTCTAAAAATAAATAAAGAAAATATAAAGTTTAATATCTACAGAGCTATGCAACCATCATCATAAGCTAATTTTAGAACATTTGAAATATACTCCCAAGAACCTCTGACAGTAATTACATCATTCCCTATTCCTGCTTCTCTTATCCCCACCCCATCCCCAAGGATTTGCTAATCTATTTTCTGTCCTATCAGTTTACCTGTTCTTCACATTTATCATAATAGGAATCATACAATATGTGGTCTTTTATGACTGGCTTTTATTTAGCATGATGTTTTCAAGGTTCATCCATAGTACAACATGAATCATTACTTTATTTTTTGAATTGCCAAATAATATTCTATTATAGGGGTTTACTAAATTTTATTGATCCACTCATTAGTTAATGAACACTTGAGTTGCTTCCATTTTGGGACTATTTTGAATAATGCTGCTGTCAACATGTACATCAAAGTTTTAAAAAGACAGATGTTTTAATCTAGTTTTTTAAAGATGAGAAAAAATAGACTCAGAATGCTAGACCCTGGGCTTCTAATTTCTAATAAAGCACTCTTTCTATAGAAAAACAGAAATTTTGGAAATACAAATTATTTTTAAAACTTCAATATCATACATTGTTTCTGTTTCTGGACTCAATTTGCATAAAAAATGTAGGAACATAGGTTGATTTTTTCCATCAAAATAGTTTCAATATTTTTATATCTGCTAATATATCTCTTTATAATCCAAATTGCAGATAGGCAGTGATTTCATCCTTCTAGGAAGTCTTTGTGATATTTTGCCTGTAATATAATCCTTTTAGGAAGGGAGAATAAGGGGACTCAAGGATAATAAAAAATACAATAAAGATGAACTAAAATACTAAATAAATAAATAAAAACAAGTAATTATTAAGGAATTCTGTTGAGAATTCTTCTGGAATGAACCATCCCTTGTTATGGGTCATAGAATGTTGAGGAAATAGATTTGTGCGAAATGACTTGGTAATAATAAATCAACATAATGCAAACTATGTCAAATTAAAATTGAGTGGCTAAATGAGCTGTGATCATAAGTGTGCTGCATTGCTCCAAGTACAGAAATTGTATACAGTCATCAAGTAGCAACCTCCCAGAGAGCCAGTCCTTTGAAAGCTAACCCATAGCAGCTGGTTAATAATATTTTCATTTGTCCTCGTCTTCAGAGTCTGTTAGGGTTCCTCACTGGTATACTAATTCTATCCCTACAGTATGGTTCACAGCTGCATTTTGGTTGTTTTTTTTTTTTTTTTTGCATACAACTGGCAATTGGTCAATTATTAGACCCACAGAATATGAGCATCGAAAGGCACCATAGAAATGACCTAAAACAATTCTCTCCTTCCCCATCAATATACTGAAGCAAAATTATGCCCACCAGGTTAAATACCATGCGGGACTAAACCTGTACTATCCTAGAGTACCTAAATCCTAATCTAAACTAATTCCAACCAAGAGAGACCTAATATTATCTTCAGAAGTTAAATTTGTAGTTGAGTGAGTTAAGAAAGAATTCAGTAAGCTTTTAAGATCCTTTTCAATGTTTTTCTTATTTAAGTAAATGTGAACTGCATTTTTTTCTGTAATGAAGTAGGCAAAGATTCACTTCATATTTACTTATCAATTTATAATACTCAGACTGCTTTCATACTCATTTAATTTCTTTCAATTATGAGAAAAGCAGTTTAGTATAGTGGTCAAAAGTAAGACCTCTGGAGCCAGACAACTCTGGGTTTAAATCCCAGTTTGCCCTGACAGTAGCTTTATGATCTTGAGTAAGTTATTTTAATTTCATCATCCTTATAAAGGGGACAATTATACTACCTAATCAGAATTATTGTTGAATTAATACTGTATAGTACTCAGAACAGTAAGCACTCAGTGTTAGCTCTTGTTACTAAGTCAGAATTCTGAGAAGTAGTGGTCAAGTATCTGAGGACCTGAATTGAAGGGGTTAATGGTAAGTGGAAGAATCAGGGCAGGAGCCTTGGCACTGGAGCATAGTGCCTCCCTGCAATGTTACTTTTCATTGGAACAAGTTAAACACAGGTCTTCTGATACATGTGCAGGGCTCCTTTCACAGGAGGCTAAGTCTGGGAGATTTCAATGCCAGATTTGTACTCGCTTCGATAAGTGAATAAAGTAGGTTATAAAAACGGACTGAAAATGTGCTTAAGGATACACTATTATAAACTCAATGGTTAAGACAAAGCACAGAATAAAGATTGGAGAAATGATAGCAAGCAAATATTCCAAAATATCAGAAGTTTTGCCACTCAAGGTAGGATTATGGTGACTGTGTTTTATAATTCTCTGTACTTTCAAAATATTCTGTACTGAGCACAGTATTGTTTTAATAATAAAGGAGCAAAAGTAGAAAACCAAAATAATTTCAATAAAAGTTGAAATTTGCTTTATCACAATTGAGTCAAATAATAAAGTATAAAGAGGAATGGGTGAGGAAGAAAGATTTAAAATCTAAATGTTAATTTTAAAGGCTTTTATTATCTGAATTAAAGCAAGAACTGTCAGATAGACAATTTACTTTATGACTCTGGCATTTCAGATTAAAATTAAACAAATGTTAATCAAAGAGCTGGGCAGTTACTCAAAGGCCCATCACCTCAGTAAGAGAATAAATACAGAATGTACTTTTAACTCAATAGGGTTGTCTTCCCTAGACCAAGTGAGCCGCTAAAAAGTATTTTCCACAAGAGGGCGGTAACTGCTCAGGTTTTTTTTTTTTTTTTTTTTTTTTTTTTTTTTTTTTTTTAAACCTCGCGCAAAGGAACCAGCAGGGCGAGCGAACCTGGGAAGCAAACAAAATAACTGTCCTCACCCAAGAATCAGGAGACGCACACGTGCTGCGGCTAAAAGAACCAGTACTGACACATTCATGCACACTCACGTCAGAAGCAATAACGTTCAGAGGGCATAAGGAGAAAGTAGTTGAAAGGTTCGTTAAAAATTACCTAAATTATATTCAATGGACCTTATTTATACTTATACGTCCAGGTATAAGTTTTTCATGATCATTCATATCAGATACTGTTCATTCTGGTGCATCAGACTGGATTAGCATTTTATTCTGTAAGGGAATGGTAGCAACTCACAGACACTTCTTCCAGCACACGACTCGATGCCGAATCCCGTTTTCCAGGATATACTTTGAAGCAAGTTGGTTTCCTGAAAGCAAATGGGTCTCTGCAGAAAATGCTTGGATGGGGCGAGGACAGGGTAGTGCTTTCCTGAAGGTGTATGTTTTGCTGAAATTCAGGACCAATTTTCTCTCTAGTAGGTCATTGGTGCTTTCTTGTATTTACCCTCATTCCTGAATCCGGATTTTGATATTGCAGACATTTCTGGACTTTAGTATATCTCGATGGACCTTTCAGACTCCTCCCTTCCGAGGGCATGAATTCTTCAAGAGAAGCTCAGTAGAGTTCTGCGGTTGTGCGGCAGGGGTGCCCTGCTGACTCTCTGAAGATTGCCGAAGGAAGTCCCTATTTGAGGTGGGAGATATTTTCCATAGTAGAATCGCGGAGGCTGCCGCTTCTCTCACAGGTTTTGTGTTGGCCTATATTGGGAGAGCACCGACCACACGACCTCACAGTTTCTTCCCCAGGAGGCATTTGTCTGCTTTGTACCCCAACCGTTCCCAAATCGTCTAATTTCACGTCAGCAGAAGCAGCGGTCTAGGGTCCAGTTCCCACCTCCCAGCGTTCACGAGAGGCAGAGAGACAGACATACTCTCTTCCCTGGCTCTCCTCCGAGACCGGGCTGTTACAAGCTTCTGGGTACTCCCTTTTCTTCCTTGAGTTTCTACTTAGCCATCGCTGGACCCCTCTTTCATGACATTAACATAAACCTAGCCGGCGGCTGGGTTCCACCCTAGTAATCAGCCGAAGTGGAATTATTAAAGCGGTCATCTAGACAATTCAAACACATTTGAGAGAGGTTTTTTGGCCTGAAATACACGCTTAATTCTCTTTACTCTTTACCCCTTTATTGTGAGCATGGAACTGGCTTTCCGTGGCTACATTTGATTATCCCCACATTTGAAGTAAATATATCTGGGGAAAAAAAGTTTCATTCATCCCAGACCTTTGAATTTTAGTATGTTTAGCTGAGATTTCATTTGCATTCCTTCCGTGATTAATCCTGAATTCAGTAGCTGTCCCTTAAATTTAAAACAAGTACCTAAATGCGTTGGTCATTCTGAGTCAAGGGTGAGACCGAGGCGGTTGTATGAAGGATCGCCCAGGCCAAAGCAACAACTTGTGGACAGGTGCGGGTTGTTCCTAGAGTCAAAGTTCCCCATCCCTACCTTTTTATCCTTTTTGCAATCTCAAAATTTGCCAAACGTTTTTATTTTTCAGTTAAAATGAAAATCATTCGCTTTCAAACACAGCCTCCTCCCCCAAATATGTGTACTGTGCAGAGGTGGGACCCGAGCATCCAGATCACGTTTTGTTACACTTTCCACTCCTGGCGAGTGGCTTAGAAATGTCCGACTTTATTAGGCCATGGACAGAAAAGCCTGAGGGCTAAAGGTTTCTAGAGGGCGAGTTAAGTCCTGAATCGCTAGGGTGTGAGTAAGCTGCGTGGAAGATAGCACTCAGAAAACCACTTCCCCTTCAGCACACGGATTTTTTTTATCCAGGGCTCGGTTCCTTCAGGTGGTTTTATCCTCTCAGGAACAGGGCCATCTCACCCTGAGAATGTCAGGGGCAGCCCACACCCTCAGAGGACACCCCTTGCTCTTCCAGCTCCCTGCTGGAGACAAACTGAACAGATCGATGACCTGCAACACGAAGCAGGAGGCACTGACTTTCCTTTAGCTCTGCGCACTGTGTGTCAGGAATACACACTGACCCATGTGGGATTCAGACACCTGGATTCACTTCTGGAGACCGAGGCACACAGACCCAACATTTTTTAATTGTCATAATCGAGAATAAGGCTGTTATTTTTATTTTGTAATGTAAATGAAGGCAAACGACAGAGAATTCTTACACCCAGTTTTACAAGTATCAAACGGTCAGTTAACCTGAAGTTGGGTTGAGTTGAATCTCTTTCTCCTCTGTCTCTCCGGGTTTTTTTTCCTGTCTCTTGACCCCGCCTCACCCCATATCAGATACTAAATTTACAATAGGAAAATGTTCGATTCTTTGCTGGGTCACAATAATTATAGGAAATAAAGGGGGGAGTCACTTTCCGAAACTGGAATCTTGGGGGGTCATTAGCCTCCTTCACTTTCCATTCCTATCTAGAACTTGAGAATGTGGTGCCTGGGGGTTGTGAGGAAGTCGCTGGTGGCCCAAGCACGGGGTCCAGGTGGGAGTTCGTGCGCCATCATCGTGTTGAAGTCTCCAGAGGCAAATCGAGAAAAAAGTTTCGTTTTCGATGAAGTGAGAGGCAGAGGGGCCCCAGCCCAGAGACTAAGGCCAGTCTACCACACACCACCCTCCCACTGCAGCCTCCCAGCCAAAGTGTCAGGGTGATGGGTTTTAGACCCACAGCCCAACAAAGAATCTTTGCTGGAAAATGCAGACGTTCCCTACGGGAGCTCTCTTCTTGTCCTACTCAGCATAATTCCCGTAGGTGGAGGACATCACCTTCTCCCAAGTCAAACGTTAGGTCTTATTGAAATGAAGAATTTAGCCTAGTCTGGAAGTTATTGAAGAAGTGTGAAGAGGAAAGAGGGAGACCAACTAAGAGTAACATTTCTTTCATCTCAGAAGTGAATAGTAAAAGTGACAAAAGAGAAACAAAGAAGATTTAAGGAAACAGCCCTCCCAGTTTTTTTCTGCTTGGACTCATGTGAGTGCTTTGGCAATTAGAGACAGACTCCGTCCATGGGTGGTGCTGCGCAAGTTTTATTCTGGAGCCATTTATGTTTTGTTTTTGTAAATTAAGTTTAGATTTAATGAGCTCATCCAAATTGCTGTAGTGATCCAAATTGCTGTAATGACTACCTCCCAATAGTGTGTTACTTTAACATCCTGAAATGCAAAAATTGTGCAAGGGTCTTCTTCCTTACACAGCTCAACCCTGCGGAAATTGAAAGGTCCTCCAAGGATGGAAGAAATTGGGAAGGAATAAGGAAACCAACCTCCAACTCCTAACCCTAGGCATCCCATCACCACAGCTCCGAAGCCAGGACATCTTCATCTTCCTGAACAACCCTGCAGTTAAGGGCATGGGCTAGAGTTTCAGAAATGGGTACTCAGATACTTCAGTATCTAAAAACTGCACCTCAATTTTGTTGATTCTGCCCTCGTGTAAACTCAAAACAAGTAACAATAGTCAGAAGGGAGAAGTTTTTTTAAAAAGCTCGTTACTCTCCTGTATAAACACCACACAAGAGATAAATATTTCCATTAATCTGATTCCATCCCCAGCGAATTATGTAAAACTATAAATGATAACGATCGAGGAGGGACCCAGAAATGAAAAGTAAAAGAGGAAGCGGGAGGTGGCAAAGACCGAAGAGGACACCCCTTAGGCCTTCAAGGGGATTAAGGACATCTATAGGCTTAAGGAGAAACAAATTAATTTGCACAATTCTGGGAGAGCCCAGATGGTCTTTAATTAATCCTTTCAAAAGAAGGAGTTAGGCAAGGGCTGCGCCCGCTGCCTGCTCCATTAGCTCCATTTTACTAGGGACCAGGGTCTGCTAGAGGTAAGGCGCTGCGCGAACTCAGGGGGAAAGGGGTAGGTTGACGCGAGAGGCAGAGGGGGAGAAGCGCGGGAAGAAAATGAACTGTTTTTCCATAAAAGGGCTGGGTTTTCATTATTCTTTTCTTTAAAAAGTAATACCCTGTTCGTCTCTGCTCCCCCCCTCTCCTTTCCCATTTTATGGGAACACAATTAATTGAGAAGTCTATTAGCACCCCCGGGAACGATACTACTTGCCCAGCCCCGCCTTTGGCCCTATCCACAGGAGGAATGGATGTGGGAGGGGGCGGTGACCAGGCGGGCGCGGCCTTGCGGCTTGCCAGCTTCAGCCAATCAGAAAGTGCGGCGCTCCCGATTGGACACGCCCCCGAGGGGGACGCAAAGTCCGAGGCTGAGCGCTATTGGAGACGGTGGTTACGCCTCCGGCCTGCACCCTACTCCTCGGCCCCACCCCTCTGGGTACCTCTGAGTGACGTCCCCCAAAGTTCTTATTTTGGAGCCCCAGTCCCCCCGCCCTTTCATCCCCCCTCTAAAGAGGGGTTGGTAGTGATGCAAATGTTTTATTACCTTTGAGAGCTTCATCTGAACTGTCAGGCCCAGAGGGATAGAGGAGGAGAAGAAAGAGAGAGACAGAGGGGGGAGAACGGCGGAGAGGGTCAGCTTGGCCAGAGGACAGGACTTAGAAGAGCGAAGCCTGTTCTAAAGCCGCGAAGAAAATGCGAGAGAGGAAAGGCAAAGGCAGCGCGTGAGAGGAAAAGAGGACTCTGGGGGTGGGGTGGGGCGGGGGTCTCCAGGTCGGTTTGTTGAAGTGGACTAACTAGTGGAGCCTTAACCAAAGTCGTCAGGCTTTTCATACTTACTCTTTTATTTTGTACCCCCCCCTTTTTTTTTTTTCTTTTCAATATTGCAACTCTAGTGCCCTGTCGCCCAGAGGGACAGGCCGGTCGGCGCGCCGAATCCCGGAGCGGTGGGGATTGGTGGCACTGCCCTTTCTGGCTGGCGGAGGAAACCCGCCCAGGGGCGAGATCCTCTGGCAAGGCTGGATGCGCTGCCTCCCGGCGCGCGGTAAGCAGCGAGTGCGAATCAGCCTCGCGAAAAACTGAGCAGGGCTTCCGAGTAAGATTAGAGGAGCTCCTCGGGCGGAACCAGGCGTCCTTTGAACCTCTCTAAAGAAAGCCAGCCACCCCCAGTCCTTCAACATCAAAGTGAAGATTTGGTGACTCTTAACTTTGTTACAAACTCTTTGGGGCCGACCTAGGGTTTGTTTTGCTTGTTTCTCGTGGGGGGGAGAAGATGAGAAGTAGCTCACTTTGAGCGGCGGGGGAAAAGTGAGGAAGCGAGAAGAGACCGAGATTTAAATCCAGGAGGCTAGGAGCGAAAGGACAGCCAAACCCACCCGGACGCCCACTGGTCTCGAAAAGCCAACACCTCTCGAGTGGCGTGTTTGTGCATTTCTGTTGCGCAGCTCCGAGTGCAACTCTCTGCAGCGGCGTTCTCGGCCCAGTTGGCAGGTCGCCTCCGGGTCCGAGGAGCAACTCCTTGCTTGAGCCTTCTGCGTGTCTTCCTCCCCTGCGCCCCGCCCGGGGCACCAGCTGAGCGGTTGCTTTGTAGCTGCGGGCTGCGGCCTGGCCGTGGGATGTTAGCGGTGGGGGCGATGGAGGGCACCCGGCAGAGCGCGTTCTTGCTCAGCAGCCCGCCCCTGGCCGCCCTCCACAGCATGGCCGAAATGAAGACCCCTCTCTACCCCGCCGCGTACCCTCCGCTGTCCGCCGGTCCCCCCTCCTCTTCCTCCTCTTCCTCCTCGTCGTCGCCCTCCCCGCCTTTGGGAGCCCATAACCCAGGCGGTCTGAAGCCCCCAGCTGCGGGGGGGCTCTCTTCCCTGGGCAGCCCCCCGCAGCAGCTCTCGGCAGCCACCCCACACGGCATCAACGACATTCTGAGCCGGCCCTCCATGCCCGTGGGCTCAGGGGCTGCCTTGCCCTCCGCCTCGCCCTCGGGTTCCTCCTCCTCCTCTTCCTCGTCTACTTCTGCTTCTTCCGCTTCAGCTGCTGCTGCCGCGGCCGCAGCCGCTGCAGCCGCCGCCGCCTCGTCCCCAGCCGGGCTGCTGGCGGGCCTGCCCCGCTTCAGCAGCCTGAGCCCACCGCCGCCGCCGCCCGGGCTCTACTTCAGTCCCAGTGCTGCAGCCGTGGCCGCCGTGGGTCGGTACCCCAAACCGCTAGCTGAGCTGCCCGGCCGGACGCCCATCTTCTGGCCTGGAGTGATGCAGAGCCCTCCCTGGAGGGACGCGCGCCTGGCCTGCACACCTCGTGAGTACGATCTTCCGCGCCGTTCGTTACGCGCGTTCTGCCAGCTCTCGGGTTCAGGGCCCTTGGAGTGCATGCGGGTCGGTCCTTCCTCTTGCAGCCCAGTAGTTGGGCAGCGCCGGAACCACACAATTTGGTCTGGGTCAGGGTATTCAGCTAGGGAGTCTCTTTTTCCTGAGCTCCCGTGCTTTCGTCTAAGGTCTAGCCTGTCTCCTAGTCTTGGGCACGCCTTGTGGAGCGTGTGTGCTCGCATCCGCGTGGAGAACAACGCGGTGTGGAGCGTGTGTATCATCTGAGGCACCGGCTGCTCCAACAGCCAGGCTGGAACCGCAGGCTGGGCCTGGGTTAAAGAGGTGAGGGGGTTAGAAGAGGCCGCTGAGCTCCGCCCGAAACCCTACTTTCCCGGCTTCTGCCAGTTGTCCGGGGCTTCACTCCGAGACTCTCCACTCTAACGGGCCTCCTCTCTGCGAACCGGCGGTGACCAGCAGCGGCAAGTCCCCCCCCACAGCCCTGAGTGGAGCGCTTGTATTTTGCTAGTACGCCTCGGTCCTGGGTGTTCCCACATCACTTCTTCGCCCTGGCATCCCAGGTACACTCGCTGTGGGTGAGCCATTGAACACATGATCGCGGCCTGGGGAGAAGGGTAAGCGCCCACTCACTTCGGACCACTAAACCCAGCTTTTCGCTAGCTTTCTCACCTGCCTTGGCATCCAGAGGATTGGGACGTCTTGGGCCCGGGCATAGTTAACAGGCATAGTGTCCCTCATCATCTTAACACAAGAAAAAACCCGAGGAAAAATGAGGTGACGGGACAAGGACCGAGGAAATGCAACATCTGGCAGGGACCTTGCTTAAAACAAACTCAGTTGCCCCGGGGATTGCTCTAATCTTCTGTGTAGTTGGCAACGACGCCCTGGAATTTTCCAGCCTCTCAGGTGGCATTTGCGGGCCCAGCCCCACTCCTCTTCTCACTGTTCTTTGCTTTTTGATCAAGTCCCGGAAGTTTCCTCTAAGTCTCCGGACCGCTTTTGTGTGGCCGAGCGGCAGTAACCAAGCGAAGTTTCTGTAGTCAGTGGAGGCTCCCTTGGGAAGCCTGCGGAATGAGGGCGGCCCGGGCGGGTGAGGGTGTGGGAGACCCTATTGTAGTATTCGTTTTGACGGCGGAGAAGGGACCTCCAGTAGATGCGGCGCCTCCTCCCCTTCGGCAGCTGCGGCGTTACACATGGGGGCGATTTTGCTCTCTTGTGGAAAAAAACAAGGCGCCCTTTGTTGTGCGGACACAGGTTAGGAAAGCATTCAAGGAAAAATACTAATCATCCTCATGCAAAGGGTCCGGGGACAAGGGGCCTTTTCCTCGCGCCCCTCAGTTCACTCGGGCTTGACTACTGGGCTTCAGCAAACTTTAGCAACGAGGTTCCCCGATGTTTGACTCAGGTGTTCAGCAAAAGGTTATTTACTGTAGCTCCTAAAACACCTGGCTTTTACAATTACAGGTGGGATCAAAAAGCAGAGAGGTGTAGAGGTGTGGTGGGACTGGAAGTGCCATGACACGTTTGAAGCCCGCGCCTAATAAGCTTTTCTTACCCACCAAAACATTGTTTTGCGAGTCCGTTTCCTTTCCGTGGAGCCGCTTGTAACCGAGGGTTTCCCCCTTGCCCTTGTTTATTTGTTCTCGCAGATCAAGGATCCATTTTGTTGGACAAAGACGGGAAGAGAAAACACACGAGACCTACGTTCTCGGGACAGCAGATCTTCGCCCTGGAGAAGACTTTCGAACAAACGAAATACTTGGCAGGGCCCGAGAGGGCTCGCTTGGCCTATTCTTTGGGGATGACGGAGAGTCAGGTCAAGGTGAGTGGACCTTGCAACTCAAGAAATAGGTTCTCAGTTCCAGGTCTTGTGCCTCCTCCCCCAATCTAACAAACAGCAGCCTAGGGTGTGGGTCTGAGGAGTCTGGAAGGAAGATGAGGTCAGCGAAGGGGTGGGGGTTAAAGGCTCTGGGGATCTCCCAGGCATGCAAACTGTTGATGAACAAAAAGAATGACCCCCCCCCCCGCCCTGCTTTTGAAATTAGGTTAATCTGGATAGCAGCATGTGCTGGGGGTGAACTCATTAATATTAGAGAGAAAAAGCATTACCGAAATATCAGCCCCCACAATAGGTTAACCCAGTTAGATAGCTTCTATGTATTCTGTTTGTAAAGATATTCAAGCTTTGGTTTGTTAATTCAGGCTCCACTAATTATACGATTTCCTAATGTAGTTTAGCATTATTGTGCTACTTTATATTAACTTGCAGGTTTAAAAAAAATAAATCCAGAGGATGTAACCACTTAGCATGGATGAACCTGCTTTTAGTTTAGCTGAAAACAATCACTATGGCATAGTAATTTCTAAATGAATTGATAATATGATTACTTTATTATGAAATGGAACTGTTTTAAATGAATTTATCAATACATGTAAGATATCTTACTGCTTATGACAACTTATAATTAAAATGTCACTTAGCTTACAATTGAGTTGTACAGCATTCTTCCAAGAATTCAAATTTTAGAAATCTTTCCTTAAAAATAAAGGGACCCAGCTAGGTAAACGAAATCTCGTGGTTTCCTATATTTCCACTGTTTTCTTTTGTTTCCTTTTTTCATTTATTACATTTAGGTTGGGGGCGTGTGAGTGTAAATTTGTTTTCATTAGTCATATTGTTGCTCTTTAAGTAGGGCTAACTGTTAGCCATGTCTGCTGGTTATGGAGTATTCCCCTTGGACAAGCACTATAAGATACATTTCAGGGGTGGTTTTGTGTGTGGCCATTTGAATACCATCACAGATAAAATTATTTTTGCAATGATTGGTACAGAGTCTGCCACAGTAATCTGGAGATCTTCATTTATCACTGTAAATATGTCTGCATGGCTAGAAGTGAATTATTATAGCTGTATAAAGAAAGTTAAAATCAGTACCATAAAAAGTCTGATTCTCCACTGAAATACGTATGATGAGAAAATGGCTAAGAAGCAAAAAAAGAGAGGATAATTCAATATGTTTTCAAAGTTGGTTGTTTATTGCGGATGTTTTAAATATGTGTATCAAGTGTCAAACACGGTGAATAGGCTTAAAATATTTGTATATAAAATGAATGTATTCAGGAAGAATAAGAACAATATTAAAATAATATTGGAAAGACCAGGCATGCTAATAGTGGAGAATAATGTAACTGGCAAATTTTCACTTAAAAAAATAATTGGTGACAACTTTTGTCCTCTTTCATTTCATGGAAAACATTAAGCCAAAGAGACAAACACACACCCCACTGTTGGTTATAATTAATAATTTGAGGTTTCAGTTTTAGCATATTAAAAAAACAACTACATGATTGCAAGTGTGAGTGGGGAGGGGTTTTTAACCACCATGTTTATGTATATTCAGATCTGAGACAAATGAAACACACTGATCCACAAGTGTACAGGAGAACGGTGCTAACTGGGGAGGAAGGAGATAAATGCTGTTCCTTCTCCCACAAATAACACTAAAAAGCGAACACACTTAGGTTATTTGGAATACCTTAATATAAGACAGTAAATAACGAATAAAATCACAGTCATTATGCAGCAGCTTTAAAAGGAGAAAAGTTTTCCACTTTACACTAAAAAGTAGGAAAGTGCACTTATTTTTAGGGACACTCATTTTAAATTTACATTTTTTTTTTTTTTCCTGAGAAATGGCTCACAGACAACCTCAATACACTTGTGTTACTATTGCTATGGCAACGGCAGTCCATTTCTCGTGCCTGCTACTCAGAGGAACCTGGGGCGATGGAGACTGACTTTGACGGCCCAGACCCGGTAGATCCCTGAGGGAGGGTGGCAATCCATCAGGGGTCCGCAGGAGCAACGACGGAAAAGGGAGTAGTCCAGATCTGCTCGCGTTAAATTCCTGCCGCTTTCCTCCCACCCTTCCTCCCCTGGATCCACCCGCAGGTCTGGTTCCAGAACCGCCGTACTAAGTGGAGGAAGAAGCACGCAGCGGAGATGGCCACGGCCAAGAAGAAGCAGGACTCGGAGACTGAGCGGCTCAAGGGGGCCTCGGAGAACGAGGAGGAAGACGATGACTACAATAAGCCCCTGGACCCCAACTCAGATGATGAGAAAATCACGCAGCTGCTGAAGAAGCACAAGTCCGGCGGCGGCGGCCTCCTGCTGCACGGGTCCGAGACGGAGGGCGCGGCCTGAGCGCCGCAGCCCGGCAGCCGCCTCGTCCGGGGGCGCAGGGCCGGCCCGGCCTTCCCGCCCCGTCTGTGGGGCCCTTTGCTATTTTGAGATGTACACATCTATTTTTTTAACCTAGAAGTTGAAGGGGGCAGGGGAGAGAGACTCGGGGTTGGTAAGAAGTCAGAAAAGACAACGAAATGCACAGAGTAAAGAAAGGGACTGAAACTCGCGGCGGGACCATCCATCCAGGCTTGCTGCTTCCCCTAACCCTGTTCCGGGCGGAGGGAGAGACCTCGGTCCCCGCCCACTCACGCGTGCGGGCCCCAAACACTGCAGGGGCAGGGGACTCAGGGACGACTATTCGAAGGATGGACACACACTGTGCTGGGGACCTTGGAGCTAAGCTTGTGTGCAGCCGCCACAGAAGGGAAGAGGGACGTTTCTCCCCCCCACCCCCAAACTGCTGTGCGGACTAAAGTAACCTGTTGAAGGCCCTTTGTAAATAAATCGTGAGTCACACTGACTAGAAATTACTTTATTGTGAATATTTAAAATGTAAAACGCTTTTTTTTTGAATTTGGTATAAAAAGATGGACCTCCTTCCTTCTCCACCTTTTAAGAGCTGTTCAAACCACATGTTCCCCTTTTATTTTAAACGTAATTGGAGAAGCGTAGAAAAGAGTATCCTCAGCCTCCCTCTCCAGTTATTCTGCCAGATTTGGGTTTGTAGTGTATTTCCCACCTCCTCCCGTCTAGATTTTCCCCGACCATCCTTGGTCCCGCGCCGGCTTCCAGACTCCTGTCTCCAGGACTTGAAGTAGAAGACGGGGAACTAGTGAAGGCCCCAGACCTGCTACTTGGTTCCTCTCTGAAATTGCACAGTTGTTTGTTGCTATTTATTAGTGATTTAAAGAAATTATTGGGAAGAGAGTGGATACATAGCTTGTATTTAATTTAACTCCTTTCTGATAAAAATGCGTGTTAAAGTAGATGATGGGAATTGTTACAACTGCTCTGCGTCAGAAACAAACATCCATTTAGTTGCTACAATTGAATTTGAAGTGTTTCGTATGATAAGAATATTACAGACTATGTAAATTGTTTTCTTTTTAAGCTAATAATGGTGATGTATTAGCATCTTTAACTTTTATTAATTTATATAAGGAATTCGGTTTGTAAAGCGAAAATACCCCCCTTTGCAAGACCAGTTAAATGTAATGCACTTTCTGTTTCAACGGATAAATCAAATTAAAAATAAAAAAACCCCAAAAACCAGTTTGAAGATGTCTGTTGCCTTGAGTGAAAGAATACAGATCATCTGATTTCATTAGAGATCTCAAATAAAATCAAAGACCACAAAATTCTTATACTGGTTTCTTGGGTAAAATAGTTGTATTGTTGTTGTTGTTGTTATTATTATTTTACTAATTTAGAATAGTGGTATCACAGCTGTCATTTTCCTGGATTGGGAAGATAGAAGAAATGCAGAAATGCATACCCACTCATAGGGCATCTTGGAGAGACTTGTCTGGCAGGGTGCTTCTGATGTCTGTGTTGTCTAATTTTTTTCCTGATGGCTTTTCTTTTGCAAGGAAGTCCCTGGGGAGTATTGGGAAGACCTCATTTCCATATATTCAAGATAGCTCCTCAGGCAAGCACTAGATCTCTTAGCTTAAAGGAAGAAGTGAAGCTTAATGCCCAGCAGCACTGCTGTTTTGATGCTAACATTTTGCCCCCACTACAGCTTGCAGAGATGAAGAAGATGGAAAGACAGGAACTCTAGATTTTGCTAACCACTACAATAAAGAAGGATGAATTTAAAGAAAGCTCTTTTTCTAACTGATGTGAGAGTTCTAGGGTTAAGGAAGCTATGTCATTGCTTCTGCAGATAAATTTGAAGAGAGAGAGAGCAAGGAATTCCAGGGAGAGGGTGGTATCACTGTCTTGGGAGATCTTCTTGTTTTCAGACCCTCAATTATAAGCTCAGTGAAATATAGTTATCTCTTTAGTGTTTCAGGTTAATGAGCTTGTGTTCAAAGACAGAAAAATCAATAGAATTCAGTAGGTTCTTCAGGCTAGTATTAGGTAAAGAACATGTGGAAATAAAAAGAAAAAAAAACATTATAAAAACTGGAAATGAAATTGTGAAAACTGGGAATGAAATTGCCTGAAGGAAATGATTGTAAATATATTCCTGATGGCATTGTTTATTGGAAAGAAAGGATTAAAATCTGTCTTGATCCTGTTCCTTAGTTTGGCTATGAAGTTCCCAATAAATGTTAAACTTCTGAATTTCTGTGCTGTTAGCAAGACTAAGGTATGTGTCTTGTAGGGAGGCAGCTATTTCTAGCATCTTTGCTGTGCTGGGATGATGTAATTTAAATCCTAGCTGTGAACAATAAGAACTAACCTACCTTTCTTCCTTCCTTCCTTCTTTCCTCAGTCCTTTCCTCCTTTCCTTCTTCCACTTCCCTTCCTCCCCAATCCCTATCCTCCTTTCTTTCCCTCTGTCTATGAAGAACCTGGGAAAGAGCAAGTCTATCAGCTTAAAACTTCACTTTAGTTTTATTAATTTGCAACAAATGAAAGTCTCTTATCTACTTTATTCATTAACTTTCAACCACCTTCCTTCTGCCTTGAAAAGCCAAACAACTTTTTATTTATTTCACAATGTAATTGTAAAATATTCTCAATGTAACTAGGAATGCTACTTCTGGAATAAGAACTATTATTACTATCACTATTATTATTGTTAACAGTAATATAGTAGTGTCATTTATAGAAAACTTGGAACAGAGATTAAAGCTTTTTCTCAAGTAAATAGGGTTAGAGTTTTTATTCCAAGTTGAAATGTGTGAAGACACCTCTTCAATTCCTTTAGGAAACATTCCCTCTGAGCTGTTCACCTTACATTTAGATATGTATCTGAGAAATATAAACACTGGTGGCCTGGCCTCCACCCTGAAGGCCAATGTGCAGAGGGCAGACGGGGTCTACATGATTGCCAGCTTAGGCACTGAAGTCCCCTGAGTTGTGTGGGCAGCAGCCTGAGCTGGGCTCTGGGACCTTACTGCTTTGGCATTCACTCCTTTTTTCCAGTTGACTGCAGCAGTGACTTGAGGTTTCCAGTTAATTTACTTCCACCTAATATTCCAGCTGGCCACTAGTTGCAGCTGGCCCCATAAAACTGGGAGTGAGGGAGAAGTGGGTGGGGGATACTTTTCTTAGGTGTCCCTTTATCCTGGTTTGGTTTGGTTCTGAGAACCAAATAAGCAAATAAGTTTTCCCATAAGTATTAACATGGCGGGTAAGCTGAGGAAACACTCTATATAGCCCAAGCAAGGGACAATAATGATCAGTTTTCATTTTGGTTAAAAATTGTTATGGCATTAACCAGCCATAAATATCTGATTAAGGCTGCCGGCCAGTCTTTAGAGATTAAAAGGGTCAATAATTTTAAAACAAAAAGTAACAGCAAATGTCCTGATGGACCACTGCTTTCATTTTTCAATTTTTTTTTTATTTTAAACTATAATTGATATAACATTGTATAAGTTTAAAATGTATAGTATAATGATTTGATTATATATGTGTGTGTATGTGTGTGTATAGTGAAATGATTACCACAATAAGTTTAGTTAACAGTTATAACTTTTTCTTGTGGTGAGAACTTTAAAGGTCTATGCTCTTAGCAGCTTTCAAATATATGCTGCAGTACTGTTAACTGTAGTAACAATCTTATACATTATATGCCCAGATATTTTATACATTTTGACCACCTTCTACCCACCCATTCTACCCACCTACCCCACTCAACCATTTACTTTGAAAAATGCTCACAGTCAAAAAATGTCAACATAGAAAACAAAAGGGGGAACACAAGATTTATGCGTGCTTGCGTGTGTACGTGTGTGTGTGGTGAAAGGGTAAAATACTTTCTTTTAATTTTTAATTTTTGTTTTACTCTGTGTGTGTGTGTGCGCATATGTGTGCATCTTTCCTTAAAAGGAACTTGAAAAAGGATAGAGTGGAAGGAACAGCCCCTGTTATGTGTGTCTCTCAAATGGCCCAGGAACATTTACGATGTGCAGACTCCGACTCAGTTGAATTCCCAGACTCTACAGTCCAAGCTCAGTTCTTGTAATTGGTGGTTAACCTTTTCTTTGGTTGACATTCGGAATGTAACTTAAAGCTATACACCTTTTTTTCCCCAGAAGTTGTGGTTTATTGAGCACCTTTCCAAGCTTGTAAACACCTTGATCTACTTTCCCTTTACTTTTCTGGGAGACGGTGGGAAGAAGAGCAACTGAAAATGACTCACTCTTCTCTGGAAAGATGTGCATTCCTCCATTGCTCAGCATGTAGGCAGTTTGCACTGAAGGCTAGCTCTTCTTGGAACTACTGTACTAGGCAATAGTACATTTGAAATGTTTTGGAATCCAATATCATGTACAAGAGAATGTTATTAAACCAGATCCAACCTGAGTAGATCCACAATGTCCTGTCCTTTAAGCTGGTCATCACCTGGGAGAGACACACATGCACAAGAGAGGTGAAATTCCCCTTGAGAACTCCCAGAATTAGAGCTTAAAGAGGCAGTGACTCCGTTGTTAATCACTGACAATAGGATTGTGTAATAACAACAGAAGTAAGTGTTGTTGTTTCATCTATAAACTCCATTTTAGGCTGCTTTGAATAACTTTCTTTGCAATAAATTTCCTCCTTAATGTACACACAAATACTACAAAAAAGTACTTCCTCTCCCCAGTGTAACTCTTTTTAAAAGCCATTCCCTCAGTGCATTCCCTTTTTTGACAGAAAAGTGTGTGTTTTGTCCTGTAGTATTTACATTACAACCTTCACAGAGAAACACATTCTCCCCGTAGCCCTTTTTAAAATCTGCAGAAAACAATAATATAAACCCCCCTCATATATTAATGTAAAGCTTGACTGGAGAATGGAGTGATGATTTGAGTGAGATGACCAAAAATATGGGGTATTTTCCTTAAGTTTAGCCTTCAGCATTCCATGGATTGACTACAAAGTTTAACGGCAAGCCTTAGTTCACTCTTGTCTTCCATGTTGATCCAATAGATCAATAACCCCAAGATAAAATGTCTAGATATGCATCATACGTTCTCTGCCTCAACTAGATATATCCATGGAATATCATACGTAAAGACTTTAAAAGTATAGAATGTCCCTGTAGTGTAAGTTATTTTTAAAGTTATTTTAAAATTGGAGTTGAAGCCCTGGCTGGTGGCACAGTGGATAGGTGCCAGCCTGCAAACTGAAAGTGGATAGGTCACTGGTTCGATTCCCAGCCAGGGCACATATCCAGGTTGCTAGCCAGGTCTCCAGTCAGGCCCATAGCTGGAGACAGGGGAAAGACAACCATACATTGATGTCTCTCTCCCTTCCCCTGTCTCTGAAAATAATAAATAAAACATTTTAAAAAAAGAAAAGAAAAGAAAAGAAAATTAGAGTTGACATGCAATATTATATGAGTTTCAGGTACAAGATAGTGGTTAGATATTTATGTATCTTACTAAGTGATATACCTGACAAGTCAAATACCTATGTGACACCATAACATAGTTATTATCATGTTATTGACTATATTTTCTATGCTGTACTTTACATCTCCATGACTATTTTTATTACTGGCAATTTGTACTTAATATATTTCACCCATATCTTCAACTCCCACCCTCCCTGCCAATCTGGCAACAATCAGTTTGTTCTCTGTATCTATGAATTTGTTTCTGTTTTTTAAAATTATTATTTAAAAAATATTTAACATATAAGTAAAATTGTTTTTCTGTGGACTTAATATCTTCTGGAGCTTGGCCAGAATTTAGAAGTACAAGTCTTATCTAGAGCCTCTATTTTAGTATACTTTGCATAACCACAGCTAGTTTGGATGAACATGCATTCAAAGATGGATCCCACCCTCATTCCATGGAAAGAAAAGGTTTTTACCACACAATTTATATAGGTGCATATTGTTGTTGTAGAGGAGCCTACACCTCCCTAATATTATTGTCTATATCTACCTTGGCAAAGCCTAAAGAAATATTGAGGTATAATTATTCTATATATTTAGTTATTACAGGGAGACAAATATATCAAATTGAGGAAGAAAACCAGCAAAGGTCTATAATATAGTTTTATTTTGGGACATGCATAAGTTATTAAAAACTATCAGTCATCAATAAGTTTGGGACCAATCCGCTTTGCATAGATCACAGAAAGACAAGATTGCTGGAAATCCATTAATTTAATTATGATCAGTTATTATCAGATTGTCTAATTACCTTCAAACAAAGGGCATCCAACAAGTTTTCATGCCCTCAATCTGAGCTCCTACGTGGGGTCCATGGTTTGTAGTAATTTTTCTGGTCATCATTGACAACTTTGACCCTTGTGCATGAGGCAATGGCTCAGTTCTCAAAACAAACGTTGTAAACATTTTTCCAGGGAAGAAGAGTTTTACTTCTTCCCTCTCTGTGCTGTTTCCTTAGTCTTATTTTCTTCCAACTCTAAAGGATGCCTACTGAATGAGTGGATTTAAGAAATCTTTTGCCATAATCAAGAGGTCACACAGTGGTGGAAAGCAGGACTGCAGAGCCAGATGACCCGATCTATCACAGACTGGTTATGTGATTTTGGACAAATGACTACCTCTCTGTGCCTCATCTTCTTATCTTTAAAATAAAGATGATAATTATACCTATTTCATAGGATTGTTGGAAAAAGTAAATTAATTAATATACGTATTAATTCTCCCAAGGAATTGTTTCTTCCATATGAAACTTAATGCTCAACTACTTATGGTTTTCAAATAATTCCAAAAAATTATTTGATATTCCTTCCTTTAAAAGATGTTGTCTAATACCTCTCTTCTTGAATGTGGTTGTATTTAGTGACTTGCTTCTAGTGAATAGAGCGTATTCATTAGAAGTGATGGTGTGTGCTTTGGTCATAAAAGGCATTGTGGCTTTCTCCTTGTTCTCTCTCTTGGATTGGTCAGTGTGGGGGAAGTCAACTGCCATGTTGTGAACACTCAAGCATCCTTATATGGAGGTAGGTCCATTTGGTGAGAATTGAGGCCTCTGCCAACAATCCTAATTTGCAAGGATTGTAAATCAACTCTGCAAGCAGATCCTCTAGTCTAAGTCAAGCCTTCACATGGCTGCAGCCCTGGCCAACATCTTGAATGCAACCTTATGAAAGGCCCTGAGGCACAATCATTCTGCTAAGCCCTCCAGGCTTCCTGAGCCACAGCAACTGTGTGAGATAACCAGTGTTTATTTTATGCCACTACCTTTGGGGTAATTTGTTACATAGCATAAATAACTAATATGGCATTTAACAGAACTACTTCTGTTCTCTAGATAAAGAGTAGTGCTTTGAGGGTAAAGACTCTTAAGGAAGGAAATAATCTTTGGTGGTTACTTAGTCATTTGAAAATGCATATAGGATGACCCCATGTGATATGAAAGGAGCACTGGTTAACTTCATTTGGGTCAGAGCACTTGAGTTCTAAAGCTGGTTTCTATTTCTTGCCGGTAACTTGGGCAAGTAACTTAACTTGGTTAATCTTCCATTTCCTTATCTATAAAATTATCTTGATAATGATTACTGCCTCAAAAAGTTGTTGTAAAACTCTTTATAAAATATATTCCCCAGCCAGGGCACATAATGAGGTTGCAAGCCAGGTCTCCCATCAGGTCTGTAGATGGAGGCAGGTGAAAAGCAACCATACACTGATGTCTTTCTCCCTCTCTGTCTCTTCCCTTCTCCTCCCTCTAAAAATAATAATAATTATATATATATATATATATATATATATATATATATATACACACACCAATGTATGAGGTGGTGATGATTGTGTCCTGTATATGAATGTATAGTTTGGCTAAGTATGTCATACTGGTTTTTTTTTTTTTTTTTTAATTTTATTGTTGTTATTGTTGCTGCTGTTTTGTTTTTTTTCCCATGAGGAATTTCAAATATAGAAAGAACCTGGATCTGGTTTCCCAGGACAGTATAATTTATCTCCCCATAGAATATGGCCACAGACACACCTCCAACTTTACCCTAGCTGGTTGGATGCTGGGAATGCTGCGGGGGAAATCCTACAGAAAAACGGAATGCAGGAGTGAAGGAATCCTGGACTTAGAGTTAGGCCTGGGTGTTTGGAATTGCCCCTCTTACCTTTCCTTTGATAAGTAGGAACATGACTGTTTCCAAGAGAGTCAAGAGGCAAGAAGGCAGGAGAAAGAAAGAGTGAGTGATATGTGGTGAAGCTGCTATTGGCTACTTGGGATGAAGGAAGAAAGGGAGGCAGCAAAACTGAAAGAAAGAGAAAGAAAGAAAGAAAGAAAGAAAGAAAGAAAGAAAGAAAGAAAGAAAGAAAGAAAGAAAGAAAGAAAGAAAGAAAGAAAGAAAGAAAGAAAGAAAGAGATAGAGAGAGAAAGAGAGAAAGAGAGAGAGAGAAAAAAAGAAGGAAGGAAGGAAGGAAGGGAGGAAGAAAACCAAACAAATCAGGGGAGCTTGTTCTTGATTAAGAGGAAAACTTCTGTAGACCTTGCTCCTTCAGGTGTGAGCTTGAGTCAATTGAAGTTGATGGACAGAAGGCTCCTCCACACTGCTTGCCTACTCAACTTTTGCATATGCCTCACAATGCAGCAGAAGCAAAGAGAAGCCTGTGCACCATGGAATCGGTAAAAACAGCAAATACAGTTGAAGATTTGGGCTTCATTACCTCTGGTTTAAGAAGCAATCCCACTGCCTGCCTAGGTGTTTTGATAAAGATGATTAAGAAGAGGAAACAGACTTCAAAGGGAAGTATAAAATCAACTTGTTGTTAATCTCTATGAGACAGAGAGGAAGGCAGAGGTTGACGACTTCAACGGACCTCCCTTTCAGCACACTTAAGGTGACTGACTGTCAGCCAGAGTTCCAGTTGGAAAGATAATGATGGTTCCCAGGTAGAGAGGCTACTTGCCTGCCTACCTCCTTCCCTCCCTCTCTCCTCCTTCCTTTTCCCATCTTCCTTCTCTTCTCCTCTTCCCCTTTCAGTACAGGGCCTCAGAGGGAGTCAAAAGGTCAGAGTGGGTGAGTTTGGACAGAGCTGCATCTGAAACTCAGAATAATCAAATTGCAAGGCCACAGGACCATATGCTCCTTATTTATTGTTATATCACCAGGGTATTTATTGCACAGTGTCTGGCAAATAGAAGGTATTCAAGGAATATTTCTTAAAGTGTGTGCACATGTAGGTGCATGCACACACACACACACACACACACACACCATACAATGAAGCTATAGAGCATTCTCTTGAGATTTGTTTAAAAGGATTCTATTTATTTTTTCAGAGAGAGGGGAAAGGAGAGAGGCAGAGGGGGAGAGAGAGACATCAATGTATGGTTACCTTTCACCTGCCTCTAGCTGCAGACCTGGCTGGCAACCTGATTATGTGCCCTGGCTGGGAATTGAACCAGTGACCTTTGGGTTTGCAGGCTGGTGCGTTATCCACTGTGCTACCAGCCAGGGCTTCTCTTGAGAGGTTTAAAGAAAATGATAAACTTTTAGTGCAACAGGCTCCCCTTTCCAAGCCTGGAGGCAAAGAAATAATCTCCAAGCTATCATGTGTCTCTTCTAACTCTGAGCATATGTAAACATCTGGTAAATTCCTGTAAAAATAAGTATGCACAGCTTAAGTAGAAAATGGGTGACTTCAATGTAAAGCTTTTCTCTGGGTAATATGGAAGATCAAGTAAGAGTTTATAATACATTCATATATCAACTCACAACAGTTACTTTGAAATAAAATCTTCAGCATAATCATCATTTGTAGTAATGTATGTCACTCTCCAAGGCACATGAGTTATAATTATGCATAAAGCAATAAATAAGTAAGAAGAGGACTTATTGGCTATTTAAAATACTCATTGAAGCTGAGATTCATGTCTCTTTTACCGATCCCATTAGAGAGTCTGCAATATTGAACTTAAATTTCCAGCTATATTTTTTTGGGACAAAATTTTGAGATGATATAAATTAATACAACTAACTGCTACATGTTTTAGCTGGGGTTTTCTGCCGTTATAGGATTCTGTCTCTTAGGAATTGGAAGCATTTCTCTTGCTCACCCTCCATGTCTGCCTCATTCTACTCTCAGTGCCTGAAAAGTCGGGATGCATTGTGGAGAGACCTGTGCATCTTCAGAGACCCTTTGTGGTGAACTGATTGTTGGAGGCTGTGTGAAGTCTGAGAAGCCTGCTACAGAACTTGCAGATTCTGTAGGTGGAGGAGGCAGGGCTGGAGTCAACTTCCCCTTCACCTGTTGGCCAGCATTACAATTAATCTATATTCTGTAGTCCACTCCCTTTCTTACCCCCTAGAATAACAAGGAGTTTAAGAGTTTCTAGTCTTTGTTTTCTCTTTGCAATTAGCCTTTGTAAAAGGCAACTGCTAATGACCTCTTCTAGTTCCAAGGTGTCAAAAACATGACCCCCCTGCCAAAGGTCATGAACAAATCCAGGGTCCAAGAAGTCAGGAGAAAGGTCATGGACGAATCTAGGGTCCAAGAAGGCAGGAGAAACTAATAAGGAATCTTGGTTCTCTTAAATAAGATTAGGGTACATGGTCTTCCATTTACCATGGCTTCATCTTTTAACTCCTTTTCTTCAGTAGGGCAACAGCTACTCTCCTGTCCCTTAGCTTCCAGGGCAGCCTAAAAGCACTGTGTGTTGTGACTTCACTCCCTCAAAGCCCTGGAGTCCTTCACCCAGGAGTGTTGTGGTGGTCCCCGTGAGTCTCAGTACCACAGTCGAAATCTGGGATTTCTTATTTAACCTGGTCCTTTTCTGCGGAACAGAAAACTCGCTTCTCTTTCAAGGGGCTTTTACCTGGATGCTTCTCTCCTGTGATACTGGCACAAATGTGGCTCTCTTTCAAGAGCGAGGTCTGCACAAGAGCAGTGAATGAGGGAGCTCGGTCTCCCTTGGGGAGACTACTCTGTTGCGGAAAGGTTTCCTGAACTGGGGCATCTGTTCCTAGGGGCAAAGTTTGGAATGTGCACTGTGGTTCCACATACAGGCAGGGGTGAAATAATCTCCCCAATGACTGGAGAGGCTGTGCCTGGCTTTGGCCTTACAGATTATTTTGGCCCCTATGAAGAGCAAGGGGACTCCCTCCAGGGTCTGAAGGGCAGGGAAACTCTCAGAGGTCCTTCAGGTTCAAAAAGGACCTGGAAAGAAAACGTGTGGATTTTGGGGGACTGAAGCTCTCTTTGAATCACAAAAGTCAATGAGTCAAACTTAATTCATCTTAATTAAATGTGAAGAAGAGTTAAAAGCCGCTGTTTGCTGGCGTCATAATCATTTGTTCTGATACGGGCTCCTCATAGAAGAATCCTACATATGAGCTCAGGCTGGGTCCTCTCCTCAAGCCGAAAAAGTCTGAGTCCTCAGCTCTAGGGCTGCAGACGCGGACAGGCACGCAAGAGCATGTCTATAGGGTGCGTTTCATGGTGATACTGCGTGGGCGAGTCCAGGACTGAAGCCTTTAGAGCCCACAGGAGGGGTTTGCTTTTCTAGTTTATTGACGGCTTTAAGCTCAAAGGAGAGCACCTCTGAGGACTTCTGCCTCTACATCCTACCTGCCCAGGAAGCGCGCCCACCCACAGAGGAACCGAAGATCTCTCTAGTGCAGGGAAAAGGCTGTTTAACTGTCCTTTACTTTATAGACCCATCCTTTTGTGTTCTTTCCTCTTTTGGATTGAGTTAAAACCCTGTCACTTGGGGAGGGAGACTCAAGAAACTTATCTCTAAACACCATCTGACTTTCCCTATCACGCTCTGCGTTTTCTTGGAGGAACAAGGAAATTCGAGAGTTTGGAAGTGGCGAGAAACCTATTTCCTTCTCTGGTCCCAGTTCTGCCTTTTGGTAAATACCTCATTGAGTCCAACGAACGAAGTCTGTTTGGAATTCAGGATGCTGGTCCCCACACCTGGCCCCAGTTCTCTCAGTCTTGGGGTAGGTTCCATCCCTGGACCCCAGGCCCAAGGTGGGCGCTGCAGTCTCGGACGGCTTCGCTAGGCCCAACCCCGGTGAGGGCCTGCAGGCCACCACTAGTGCGGGGTCCGGCGGGCTTCACACCGGTGTTTTGCAACTCTCCAAGAAAGCTGAGGGCTCAAGGAGCCCCTCCTACTGCCGCTCACAGGGAGGTCCGTAAAGCTGACCACCTATCCTGAGGGCAAGTGACGTCAAGTTTTTCCCTGAGGAATGTAACCCGAGTGTCCAGGGCCGAGTCTAGCATATACCGCTTCCCATTCCTTCGCCATCTCTCCGAGTTTTAGTCCAAGCTTCGAGGTCGTAGGCCGAGGCTCGGAGACTCGTGGTTGACCCGTATGGCCCATTGCAGCCCAGGTCTGCCCGCTGAAGCCTGGCTCTATCCACCCCGGTACAGCGCACTCCTGGAGGCTGGGCGGGGCCTGCGATGCCCACAAGTGTTCCAGGTGGAGCGCACAGGTCCTCATTACACACCCGCCCTTCCGTCCTCCCTGGCTGGGGGTTAATTTTTGCCTCTGACGTGATCAGCGTGCAGCGCCTCTTCTTGCCATGGGGAAGGATGCCTTCTGTTGGACCTCCCGGGTCGCGGAGCTGTGGAGCGGGAAAAGCGGAGGCCGGCTGGAGGTCTCCTTATTCCTAGACAAAGGTGAGCCCGCTTTTCTGAGTTCTTCGGAGCCAGGCCGCCGAGCCACTGCGCTGACTTCCGCCGACTACGTCTTCTGTCTCCTTTTATTTGGGTATTACGATGAAACCGTAAAAGCAATCACAGCTATGCTGAACCTCACCAGTGGGGGAAAAGTATTAAATGATACATTTAGAGAAGTGCTTGCTCACATGTGTACTAATATCAGGCACACAGACTCATTCATACACCTGATCCTTCTCCTGGTCCTACCTCTCCCCCTTCCCAGAAGCTCCTTTCAGGTATGTTCTAGAGCAGATACAGGTTGCTGGTGCCACCCACCAGCTGCCCTAAACATCAGTTACAAGTCTCCGCGGGGGATGAAAACATCTGTTCAGGCAGAGGCTGAGAAGCTGGGGTGGCGGGTGTCCCGCTGTGGTATTGCGCTGCAGGGACACCCCACACTCCGGCTCTGCGCCAGGGGATAGGGCTCTTGCCCCGCGAAAAAGATTTTCAGGAGCAAAAGATTTTCAGGATCACAGGGAGCTCTAGCTGAAGGGTGAGTTGAGGCCACCTGAAATAAGCATGAGGAAGGCGTTCCGCCCGCCCTTTATCATTCCCTACTCCCACCCACTGGACCTTTGATCTCTCCCCACCCCTATTAGACTCAGGATAGGGTCCTTTCCCCTTTCACTCTCGTTGTCATTCTGAGAAAATGTTTTGCACTCATGCCCCCGAGCCCCCGAGCGAGACTTCTGGGTGTAGGTGGAAGGGTGGGTGCTGCACCCGCACACTGAGTGCAAAGCTAGGGCGCTACGCACCGCGCTCTATCCATGTCCCACGCTCGGAAACCTGGAGAGCGAATGTATTTGGCTGCCTTTCTGACAGGGAGGAAGACAAGGCTACCTTCAGTTACACATACATTTTACATGGTTTATTTATATTTTACTAGGTACTAATTACTGCGCCTCGTGAAAGAAATTCAAACAGGAGAAAAAGCAGCACATGCGAACAGGTATTTGAATATATGCTTTTGGACGTCTCATCTAAAGAGTGAGCTCTTGGATTTCTGGGCACATGTGAGCACGGGTGCATATGCTCACAGACCTGGGAGGACTGTTTCCTGAGTCATTCACATTCGCTGACAATTTCTCACTGGTGGTTTCTCCGTGTCCCTGCGTTCCCTGAAGAGCGGTCGTCTTTCCTGCCAGGCTCATGTGGACCGTAGCCAGCCCTCTGTGACTTCTTAAGTGAGGGTTCCTTGTATCCGACGTTCATTATTGACTACCTTGATGGCTAATTTGGGTAGGGAAATTTGGGGGGAGGGGACCGCTTCATATTACTTTTTTATTTCCCTGGTTCCATTCATAGTGTATGTTACTAATGGTTAATAAAATGTAGTTTGCGGCCATAGTATGGAGACGGAGCAGTCCCAATAAATGTCACAACGTATGAGACAAAAAAGTACCCTACAACTATATGCTGGACGGTATTGGTCTCAGTTTTGGCTTCAGATGCACTAAAATAACCTGTTAACACACACCGAAGTGCATCCCTATAATAACCTCCTCAATCATTTATTAAAAGTCGTGTCAAGCAGGCCTGTATAATTCATCTCTATGCAAATACATCAATGTCAGGCCATTAGTGTATTGCTCAGGTTTTTATTAAAGTGCATTCTTTTTAATTCAGCTCCGTAAAATACGAGCCCCATTGCTCAAGAATTATAGCAACTATTAGAGTAACATATGGGCAACATGCACTCAGAAAATAAAAACCAACAGATAAAGTGGCAGGGTCACATCGCAGGAGCAAACACTTAACAAAATGGCAGTGCGGTAATAGATTTTTCTCCCAGGGCCTTTGGCTAGAGGGTGTCATGGGCATCAACATCTCTGAAAAGGCTAGAGACTCTAAGTTACTCTTCTCTGGTCTAACCCCAGAAGCGGCCTGGATGGGCATCTTCGGAGTAAGAAGAGGTAGAGCTTCCGGAGTTCCTTCTTGTCTGGCCTCCATCTTTGGGTTCCAGGATTTCAGCTTTCAAAGAGATTTACCAGTGAAAGGTTTATGGTTGAAACCATTTATTCTCGTCCCCTTCTCCACCTTTCTCTCCCTTCTTCCGTCCCTCCCTGTTCCCCCATCAAGGCCACTTTTCAGTTTTTTACTAGGCTAACGGGGAGCCCTGCCCACCTGTAGTATTTTGTAAGATGCTCTCCTCTCTGTCAGAAGACCGAGAAGGAGTGAAGGAGGCCCAGGAAGGCCCAGGACTTAGAAGCAAATTTGCCTCTACTACGTTGAAACTTGGGGGTAAGGGGGGGGCGTGGAAACTTTCCATTGAAATCAGTCTAGGGTCAAATAATTAGGATGTCTCCTTTTGCTCCCAATTCAGAAGAAATATGGAAGCCCTCTGCCCGGAGTCACCCTTTCCTCTTTCCCTCTCCTGGGCACCCAGTTTCTCTGGTTATAATGCTTTACTATAACTTTTGCTTGACTAGGGAAAAATCTCTAGCTTAAAGCCAGAGGGACTTGCTATTCTTCAGTTACCAGAA